>UELX01004028.1:0-20036 GCA_900480035.1 Eupelmus urozonus
TATCTCGTTAAAATATACTCTTGACTGAAGTTTGATAACTGACTTAATTATGTCAAAAAATATGTGAATATGAAAAACATAAATTTTACACATCCAAGATTAAACATATTTTTACTGGTTTAATAACACCTGTCAACATTACTTAACGCCAAAATAACTCTTATCTATAAAACGGATATACCAAATTTGAAGCATCATCCCACTGAAGTATTGAGTAATTCTTTAGTATATACTTTTGACTGAAGTATGATAACTGACTTAATTACGTCAAAGAATATGTAAATAAGTAAAATGTAAATATCTATGTTTGTCATATTGAACATATTTTTACTGATTTAATAACACTTGTCAGCATTACTCAATGTCAATGTAATTTTTATTTTTCTTGATTAGTTGTCAATAACACTGACCATAATTGCAGAGCTAGTTTGCGAACATTTTTATTTATAAAACGGATATATGAAATTTGAAGCAAATCTAGTGCAAATAATCTTATGGTAATTTATTACCAGTTTTAAGTAAATACCTTTAAGAATACGTGCTTTAATCACACTATCTATGGTGTGCTAAATCGGCTATTTACCAAAATAACATTATACTAACTTATTTCATCGTCGATCGCACTGTCGTTAAAAACCGCTAGTGTATCTTTTTCGCTTAGAATTTCCGCGTACTAAACACCTAACAAGAAACATTGTCTCAAATGGATTCAAACCATAAAATAAACACTAAATAAATTTAGAAGAAAAAAAAAAATTTAAGTAAACTTCAATAAAACGATCAGAACGCCTTTTTGTCAGACACAATAGCTTCACTCGCTCTCAGCGATATCGCGTTCCGATATTTCCCCTTTTCGACACTAGCGAGCGATCATCTCGTTATGAAGTTTGTTTCCACGGCAAACACGAATACGCGAGTATGTTTGCAGGTGCGTATACGCTGAGCGCTGTGTAGATATACGCGTGTGTACAGACTATAGACTGCGTGTGGATAATAGTTTTGCGCCGGTGCACTTTCCAGTCGTACGGACTTTCGATGATGAGATTATACGTAGAGCGTCAATGGGAAATAGTTGGAATTTTGGCTAAAAAATTTTTCGCTTTTAGTTTGCATTAGGAAAGGGCAAATATAAGGGAAACTTGAGTATGTAGCTGCATACCTAGATAGCTATTTGGCTGTAATTTTTCAACATTAGGTAGAAAATTAAAATTTCTATATTGGTTTTTTTATTAGTTTAGAGAAATATACTAAAATTAATGCATATATTAATAGTAATTTATAGCACCTTATATAAGTCATGAATAATATTAAATAAATACCTCTGGAATAAAATAAAATTCATTACAATTTAAAACTTTGTATTATAATTTTTCTCAAAAATTCGAATTAAAATATTCCATTAATAGTAATTATTGTTATACATATGTTCTGTGATACCATCACATCGTGCGCAAAGAAACAAATTTCAGTTGATGTTAGTTAGCGACAAGAATGTGAAAATCGTGAAGGTTATATATCAAAATTGCTCTTTCAAAAGCTAGTCTATTTCAAAAAGTCTATATTTTCATTTTACAAGAAAAGAATGCTGTTTCTACTCGTAATATATACTACATTTAATAATAATAGTTATTTATTGAATAATTTCTGTAATTAAAATTGTTTTAGATGTTTTAGAGTTGATGCTGATAGTGATATGAAAAAATAGTTGGCGCTAAATATTATTTATATCAAAAGATTTTAATTATATAAAATTATATACAAATGGCAACTATTATCAAAAATAATATAAATATATAAAAAAAGCCACATTTTCATAAACACATATGAAACAATGCTAAATACAAAATAATTCTATTACAATTACATCCGCATTGATCCTCCTTCACCATAAAACTCCAAAATACCAAAGCCCACCATCAACCCAACTCTACTCCCCATACCATCACGTATTTCATCCTCGGCGACATCTCGAATTTCCCGTGCGCACTGTACTCCACACTCGCGCGCGCCTATCTTGGGTTATTATTAAGCCGTCGACAATCTCGATGCCGAGCTCTCTCGCATCTGCGCCCAATACTTAAGGCGCCGCCGTCCGCGCGCTATCTCGCACTTTATCCGCCTCCGCGCGTGTGTATCTCCTTTGTCCCTTCGCCGCCGCTGCTGCAGCCCTACTTGCGCGCTTTGCGTTTACGCAGCAGCAGCAGCAGCAACAGCGGCGTCGCGGCAATGATGACAAACGTCGCCCGAGTATAACAAAGGGCTCGGAGGGAGGCGCAATTTCCGTGCCGCGTGCGCGATTCGCGCGCAAATTAATTTCTGTCAGTCAGCCGCGCGCTAAGCGATCGCGCAACTGGGAACTTTGCTCTGGAACTCGCTCACTAAGCTTGCTCGGAGCCGTTGTAGTTGGAAATTCTTTGTGAGATCGCTTTTCGCGTTTGAGGATCTATGGAAAAAGATGATGCAATTAGTTTTTAGAATCGTTTTTTAAGGACGGTGGTAGAAGTAAATATTCGTTTTATTCCGATGATTTGGCGTGTACTTTAAACCAAGCCCATTCTGCCAGTATTGAAGTCACAGTTTGCAAAATTAAATAACGCGCCCGGCACAAAGGAGGCGAGAAAGGGCCGAGACGGACACGGGCGCGAGCCACCATTAATCCTGGAGCAGTCAACGCTTATTCCTCCTCGCTCTTTTCCGCGTGCGTTCGAAGATGCGCGCGAGGCCCTCCATTTTTTCAGCGCTTTCTCTCCTCCTCACTCCTTTTCTTCCTGTGAGGGTTTCCGCTCTCTCGCATGATCGATGTTCCGGATCATCTGCTGGACGAGACGACATAAATCAAAGGCCTCGCGTCCGAAAGCCCTACCCTCTCGACGTTTTTTTTTCTTTTTTTCAGTGTGCCTCTGTACAGCGTCTGGGTGAGCGCGCTTTCTGCCGTTGTCGCTCGCTTTGCGATCCCTTTCTCTGGGCGTTGAATCTCTTTTGCGTTACGGAGGAAAATTTGTTTTGGTGTTTAAAAGAAGAATGAGAAGAAAAGCTTTGTGATGGTTCTTTTTTAAATTGTATTATATTTTGTTGTACTTTTAAAAAAGTGTTACTTTGTCTTAAGCCTATATTTAAATTTAAAATATAATTTTGACTATGATAGCGATAGCATTCGTTCAAAAAATATAAAAGTAGGAGATAAAGAGCAAGGGTATGAGAAAAGTTTCGTTTGAGAATGAATAAGGCAGGATTAAATAACAGACGGGCATTGATTGCCCAGTCCTCGCAATCGGGATCCCTTGAGCGCTGTTAAACTCACTGCGGGTGTCCTTTTACAGCGCCACATGTATGACACTGTAGCGAGACGAAACAGCATGTTCCTAAACTCTAGCACACGAGAGAATAAAATATATGAGAGAAAAAAGTCATTTGTTTACAACCTTTAAAACATTTACTCATGAAAGTAGATAATATTGTTTCAATATTGCAACAATGTTTAAACTAATATCTTTCAAACATAAAATGTAAGGCATAGTTACAAAAGTAATATAATTCAGAGTTGTACATAGTTCAACGTAACAATAAGTACATGCCAAAAAAAAAAAAAACCGTTCTAACAAAATCATCAGTTTCATTTTTCAAACACGACCTTTTCCTCGATGCAACAGCAGCCTCGACGATTGACGGAGTAGAACGCTCGTAAGTCGCTTAAACGAAGGAGCCTCCCAGGCAGTAGCAGCAGGCAGGCAACCCCAAGTAAATAGCTGCTGCGTGCAAAGTCGTGTTCGGCCATGCGCGAATCGACTTGTCAGGAGATTCCTGCAGGATGCCCCTGGAAAAGCGAAGCGCGCGCGTTGTCTGTACTAGTTCTCCCTGGATGAAGATCTGAGGAATAGTTGAGAGTTAGCGAAAGAGCGATATCTCTCCCTCTCGGCTGAAGAGGAGAGACGCAAAATCCTGGAGGAGGGAAACTTGGGGGCCACGTCGAGCGGAAAAAGTGATTTTGACGGGTTGCGGGTGTACGTAAAAAGGGAGCGTTCCGTGCGATTGGAGTTTTTCCCCCTTTTATATTTTTGGAAAATTTCCAAAATGCTGATTTCGATTTAGGTTTGATTGATTTACAGGACGTTTGTAGGATGTTCGAGAGAATGATAAAGCTTTAGATAAATGAAGTGGCAAATCTCTGGTAGACAATTTTAGCGTTGAAATAAGGTAAAGTAAAATAACTTGCTAAAATTATAAAACCATCAATAATTTTAATGAAATAATGTGTAAAAAAAATGAAAGAACTTACATATGTTCTTATAAACTATATATGCATTTCATCACTTACAATTTTCCACTCACAGATCATACAAGAACAAATCTAAAGCAGAACAAAAAAGTCGGAGGGGGGGTTCAGAAAACTTGTAAAGTTGTACTGCACGAAGAGAATAGTGGCCAAGGGCTTTCAACAAATTTGCAAAATCCAAGATTTCGTATTAGACCTGCAGTGGCGGTGCGCGAAGTCTCGGCCACGAAACTTTTCCGCACCCGGAAATCTGAATATTGTACACGAACTATTATGCAGCACTGCCTCGTTGGGGCGAAAGGATATGCCGTGCAGGGCAGTCGGTGGAAGAGCGATGAGAAGAAATTTCTGGAATTCGCTTTGTGCAGGGAAGCGCGATCATCGCAATGAGCGCATATATTTTAATGCGCACTTCAAACGCTTTTTCACACGTTTAAATGTCAATGAGTTTTATTGTAATATTAGAAGCAACATTAGTTTGGATGAATAACAAATATTAAAAATCAATAACAAATTATTTTTAGTAAAGTAAATACTATAATTTGTGCCATTTTTTGTTTTTAATATTGAATAATATATTACATGTTACTTGATCCAAATATACGTATCAACGGCCTTTATAAATAACTGTATATTTATATATAGGATTATACAATAATATAATAGACAAATTTTATTTAAAGTGAGAGATATATTATAATCGTTATACGCAATAGTCAACATCAAAAGAATAAACTAAGTGATAGCATAAACGATTTTCGAATCCCTCGATGCAGAAAAAAGCTGTTGAAAAAGTTTTCTACGAATCAAAAGAGAATCTTGGTCTGTCATAAAAGTCTAAAATTTTTTTATTAGAGAAGAATTTCTAAGTAAAGAGAAAGAAATAAGAATAGAAGAAACTAGCTATGGAATTGTTGGTCATTTCTTGTGTATTTCAAGTTCTACTTTTTCCTTAATAAAATTATTGAAAAGATACGCTCGACTAGCGCAGCTCCTGAATAAATGCATACACTCGTAAAAAGAAGAATATTGTTTCTTTCGACTGTGTTACGGGTGTGCTTATGGCTCAATTTACGGTGGTCTCGGTATAATGCGCTTTCTACTTCTCGTACGAATCGTCAATTTACTTTATAATTTTTCAATTTTTCTGTTGAGCTCGATTTACGAAATTCTGTAAGATAAACCGTAAAATTATTTGTATTTGCAATCAAATAAAATTTTCTAAATAAAAAGTATCAAATTTATGGTGAAAAAAATTAAAAGATAGTTCCTTCCACATACCTTTATGTTTTAAGAATCTAATTAAAATTCCTGAAGTGACGTTTTCATACGTATGGTGATTCACTTAATCGGTGGTTCATACAACTTCAACACCTTTGTAACATTTAACAATTAATATTCAAATTTCATTTGTCCAGGCATAAAAGTCGAACAATCGATAGACGCTAAGTTGCTGTGACGCAGTAGCAAAGAATTCGAAAATGCGTGCTACTTTGAATTATTACATGACAGTTACGCTACATGCAACAAGCTCTGTGCTGACACAGATGCGCTTCCTATTGTTGCGTCAGTGTCATTATTTCTCGGCGACGCGAGTATAAAATGCATTTTCAAAGGTCGATGTTGCCAGAGTCAAGTTCGCGCAGTCAAGATCAAGTCAACGGTTAACAAGTGTTAAGTCATGGAAGGAAAAGTTTTATTCTGTCTTCTAGCTCTCGTCGCCTGTTCGACAGCGGCATCCATCTCTGGCATGGCCGGTATAGATCCTTCAAAGGTGACTGATTCCTCTGTACAATATATGTTTTAAGTTTAAAGAAAATGTTGAAAATTACGTAATTTTTATAATGAAAGTATCGATATATAAGAAATGAAAAAGGTTTCATTTGGTAAGTGCAGTCTTATACTAATTTATACTTGGCATTACAGGCATATCTTGGTGGACAAATCACTTTCCCACGCATACCAGGCATCAATGCTCCTCTACTCTCGCTCTTCGGCAACAACAACAATTCAGGAGATAACACAAATAATGGGAACTCTAGCAATCTTGACTATGAAGGGTCGCCCTTCGGGCCGTTCACTCCCTTCATCAAGAATATTCCAGGCCTAAATTTGCTATTACCCCACATCAACAATAGTCAATTGCCGGGATTTCCAAACCTGAATGAAATACTATCGAGGTTTCCGCGTAGCAGCGGCAACGGTATCAACAGTGGCAATAATACTTCTAACAATAACAACAGTCCCAATAGCAATAGTACTCCTACTAGTACTGACAGCCCCAATAGCAACAGCACTCCTAGCAGTACCGGTAGCCCTAATGGCAGCAGCACTTCTAGCAGTACTGACAATCCTAATGGCAACAGCACTCCTACCAGTACCGACAGCTCCAATAACAATAGCACTCCTACTAGTACTGACAGCCCCAATGGCAACAGCACTCCTACCAGTACCGGCAGTCCTAATGGCAGTAGCACTTCTAGCAGTACCGACAGCCCTAATGGCAGTAGCACTCCTAGCAGTACCAGCAGCCCTAATAGCAGTAGCACTCCTAGCAGTACTGACAGTCCCAATGGCAACAGTTCTTCCAATGGTAACAGCAACTCCAGCGGTACCTCCAGCGGCATCGGCAGTCTTATTCCTCTGTTCCCGCCATTTCCCAGCCACCCCAAAATTCCTGGATTATCCATGGCTTTGAACGAAGCTCGAAAACATGTTCAGGCTGCGCTCAACATCACTACTGACATTAGAACCGGTATGCGTGATGTTTTACGAATAGCACTGGATAGTGATAATCCAACGGCTAGTGTCGGCGTAATCATGAACACCATTGCAAAGGTCTACAGCACCGTAGCAGCTAACTGTCCAGTAATAATCGTGGGAGCCAGAGTTTTTCAAGAAGGCGTAAGGCTGGCCGGTGAAGTGGCTAGATCTGTTGCAAATGTCGCTTTGGGAACACGTGGTGGCAATAGCAATGTAATTTATGTGCCATAAGTGATGTACGAATAATACTGATAACCGAAACTAATGTATAGCTTTACGCGTAATAATTTTGTAACAATAAAATTTTTTTCTACAACATAATTTTGGTCTTCTATTTTTTGGACTAAAAAACTTTGATGATTTAAAATCTGCTATAATAATATAAATATATGATTATAAATAGAGTCAAATAAATTTACTTGCAAATGAAGTCCTAAAAACTAAAATTAAATTAATTTTTGACCTAGGACTTTTTTAACAGAGCTAAGACTATACTTTGATCTGAATAGGAAAAAATATGATCCTCATTGATATCATTAACAAACACTATTGTTATTTATAAAACACACTTACTGAAAAATTTTAACAATAACTGTAATTTCTTTTACACTTAACATAAAATGCGATCGATTGTGGATACAGTTAACAACGTAGGTAACAATCTATTACATCCGTCGAGCAATTAAAGAAAATTTTCGCAATTGCATTGTTTCACCTGCGAAATGAGTTGACTAATGAGCGGAAACCATATTAAGTTTAACTTTAAATATGTGGTAAATGTAAAATAGAACGAGGGCACTACACATTTTTTATGAAGAAGAGGCATCAAATACAATTGGAATTTATCACGTTTTAATTTATGAATACAATTTTATTAAAAAAAATTATTTGAACTGTAATAATAATCATAATAGTAATCAGCGTTTTAATAATATGGTTTTCAGTCGAACTTGGATGAGTTCTCATCACAAAAAGAATTAGCATACGCAAGTTATCTGCAATAGAGAAAATAAAATTCTCCGTCAAATCAAACATTCATTCTGGAACCATTTCACGCAACGAAATCGGCACGAAGAGGTACACCAAAAACCTCTACTCACCTCTTTTTCTGTTACAAAAAAATAGAGAAAAAAAGAATTCGACATACCCACTATTTAAACTTTAAAATTTAAATTGCCCGTAAGCGCTCGCGGAAAAATCCGCTTTTAGGCAGCGCAATCTGTTCCACGGGCGGCTCCTCCGCTTGGCTCATAAAATTGTCATCCTACGTGCATAAAACATGAGAGAGCGGATTGAGGGAAAAAGTCGCGTGGGAATGCCGCCACGCTTTCTATACCACAAATCTATACATGGCGGGGGAGGATGATGTCTTTGAGCGGCCGCCAAAGAGAGAAGGAATACTGGTAGCTTAATGCAAAGTGTGCATTCACAGGTGCGAGATATAAATGTTTATGATAAGATGAGTAGAAAAAGAAAGACAAAATGTAATTTTGCGTCTTCAATGAATTTAGTTATTGTAAGAACGAAATATTTATAAATCTAATATTTCAATTATAGTACATTATGGTAAATGCTCCCCATTTTTAAAAACTCAAGATGTCTAAATAGCCCTGATTAACAATATTTTTCATTTAATCTTCGAAAAACCTCCAGCCATCCCCTTAAACCTCAGTATCTCGAACAAACCCATATCTAAAAATTCGCGCGACAGCAACGGAGTTATCTTCTCTTCAGAAGCGCAAAAATACTTCCGAGGCGCGCGAGTACGAGACAAGGTGAGGACGCGTATTTTCGCGCGCCTCGTCGGCTGCGTAAAATACATTTTTCTAGGAAGTGCAGCCTCCAGCTGCTCGCGCGATATTCCGCACATACGTAATGCCTCGACGCACGGATATTTCCATACATAAATTTCATCCGGGGGCAAAGTAGCTGCAACGGCGCGCGCTCGCGAGCTCTCGCCGAGATACGCCCCCGTCAGCCTACTACGATCGTGTCGTCGCCTCGTCGTCTTCTTCCTTTTCGCTCGTCTTTTTTTCATTTCCCTTTTGCGCCGATTGCCGAATATACATCCCGGCTTCCGAAATCATGCGCGCTCTTTCTTTGCGAGGCGCTTTTTTGTAGGGAAATAAGGCGCGGAGTTCTGCTGCTGCGAGGCGGGCTGTACTTTCTTGAAAATTTTGGTTGCCGGCGCTGTTTATGATTCATGATCTGGAGAGGTGTGCGAGATCGACGAGCTTTTTTTTGTAATAAAGGGCTGTGAATAATTTTGAATAAGTTCTAGACTTATTGCTCAATTTTTTCCTGCACTTTATAAATTTGAAAATGTGTTATGCAAAAATAATTGATTGTAGTAATTACAAGGGTGAGTCGGCAGTAGGAGCACCCATAATTATTCTGTCTACAATTTCGCTTAACATAACATTTACTCTCCAGTACAAAATCTTATGACGAAAGCCACTTATCTAACTGAAATTGACATTAAGACAATAAGACAAAATCGTCGAATGTAGCGCACAAAGACTCGGAGCTGAGGGAAAGAGAAGCGCGATAGAAGCCGGCAAACGAGGGGCAAAAGGACGGAAACGCGCTGGGCAAAGGAGTAGGGGAGGGGACGGAGTCCATTCGCTCTGCGCCCAGGAGTTGTCGGCCAGGCACAGCCTCGGACATCACGTAAATTGCATACCCCATTGCGGTCCGCTGAAGAGTGGCTTGCCGTTTCGCTCGCTCTTTCTCTCTTTCTCTTTCCTGGTTCTCCGTATTCAAAACATTAGGTCGTAAACGTTCCTTCTTGCTCTCTAAATTTTCGCTCCTTTTGTCGGGCTTTCTCTTTCCCTGTGCTTTCTGATGTATCTTGAGTTGACCCAGAGATAAAACTCGTGGAATAAGTATTTGCTATTCGTTGAAAAGTAAGAGCCAGAAAGCGTTTGGCTAAGATTAAGTCGCTCATTTGCGGATCTGCTTTAAAGTATAGTACAGTGTATTGCCTGGTGAGGCGAGGTACCTTCGGTACTAGTCGTATTCAACGTAATATTTAATCAATCATTGAATAGGTCCTTTTTAAACACCAACTTTTTATTTTAATGAAAATGCATATGAGCTGTACTCATTAGTTAAATACTTTGCTGATTTGGTTCTAAAATTTGATTTCCATACAGCGTGCGGGAAGTTCGTTTTCCCGCACGCTTGGTCGGAAACGCATGCATTAATAGTTATTTACGACACAAGTGCGGTAAAGTGATTTAACCTCGCGTGGACGTTTACGCATGAGCAAAGCAAATGTGAAAAGTTCACACGAGGTTAAAAACACTTTATCACCCATTTAACGTACTTAATTTTTTTACACGTTGTGCGGAAATCTTGTTTTAACACACGTGATTCCGACCGATGATGCGGGAAAACGAACTTCCCTAACACCGTGTGGAAAAAGAAGCTTATATCGTAAATAACTATAATATCAAACGCTTAAATTATTGTTAATAAAACACTGAATTAATTTTCTGTTCCACGATTCTTGGTTCTGACGAGATACGGTGCGCGCTACTTAGCGGCGCAAACTAGCCTCTCTACTTTCATTTGATAGCCCACAATGAATAATCTAATATTTGCGTTACGCAAAAATGCGCAAAAAATCATTACAATTATATTTATTATATTTGTCAATAATAATAGTAATTATTATTATGCAATAATAAATAAAATCATGTTGTTAACAAAAATATTTTTGTAGATAGTGGAATTGTAAATCTCGAACTAACTATGTTGATCTAGGTTATTTTATTTTATTAAAAGTATTTTATTGATTAAAACTGTCCTAATACTGTAGATATTTGGAAAAATCTAACTTGTTCGTACAGCGATTGTATGTGAGTGTCAGTCTTATCCTTTACAAGATTACAATACGTCATATCACGAAAATTCCAATTTCAAATCAGTCGGATGCAAGCCACACCCCCATAAGCACACACCAACAGACAATATACTACAAAATCCTAGCCACCCACGCTTTCACCTGACGGAGATATCCACCTTAACGGCCAATTGATGTGCGTCGACGAGGTATGCTAGCAAAGTGAATCTAACACGGAGTCGCGACGACCGCAGGGTATGTTCGACGCCGGAACGACAAGAGAGGAGGAAGCCGGCACACGTCGGGTCGCGTCGCTTTTTCGGGGCGGCGGTGTAGGCTTGGCTAACGAGACACGAGGAAGCCGTCAGGCCAGTAGCTGTATACTAGACAACCCCAGGCGCGCGGCTGTAAACTCGCCTGCGGAATAACCTTCCGGCGGGCGGCAAACTCTATGCTATGCCGTACTAACAAGTAGTCTGGCTCTCGTATACAGTTTCTAGTCACGCTTGTGATACTTTATAAGATTTTAGAGGGAAAAAAGTAGTAAGCAGAACATTGTTGTTTTTATTTAAGAAAACTTTTGTTTTAAATTGTTCTTAAATTTACTGAGATTTTTATTAAAATTTTTGAGTGATAACTAACTTGCATTGAGTTTATAGCTTAATCAATAAAATGTTATTGCACCTTAACTGCAACTTAATTAGGAGCTAACTAGTTGGTACAATTACATTAATAATCAAACAAAGTTAGGCTAAAAGGTCTATTTAATTTTCGACTAAAGAGATCATTATCTTTTATATATTTTAGATAATTTTACTTTCTAAGATGAGTGAAAAAAATATTTTAATTATAAATAAATATAAATTATATACAAGTTGTATATAAATAAACCATTACAGTCGAATAAGAGAAATTAATATTAGGACAATTTGAGTAAATGTTTATATCTAATAATCAAAAGTTTCAAAGCTGCTAATTTAAGATGATTATTTATTAAGGTAGAGCGTCAAGTAGTTTTAATAGAAGCTGTCTTACTTACAAGATAGTCATTTAATTTTTTAAATCTTAATCAACATTTATACAAAATTTTAAAAATATTCAAATTGTAAGAAAACTTATTTTAATATCAGTGAGCATTCTTAATGAAGAAGCAAAATATATAATCTCACATATATTAATCCAAATTTTTTATACTAACTCATTAATTAATAAAACTCCTAGAAAATTGCCAAATTATAATCGGGCAAACAAAGTCAAACTAAAGTTTAAATTAAACTAGTCCAAATGATTTCACTGCAAATAGCCAAAGCGCCGAACGACGAACAGTACAAATGCACAGCATCTCCTGTAACGCCACAATTACAGGAGCCGAGGACAGAGTCGGCGACGTGTGTCAGAGCTAATTCAGAAAGCCGGCGTGCATTCGACACTCTACATATCAGCACTAAAAACGAGCTCCCTGAGAAGGAGACAAACGGCTGTGACATCGACTGCACTTTAGCACAGAGAGGCACTAACGAAGCCTGCGCTCATACACTTGTTCCCAGCTCTAACGCCCGCCCGGCGCAATTAGACAAGCGAGTCGAGTCCATTGACTAACTGCGCGCTTATTAACCGCGCGAGCGAGCCGTGAAACTGACGCGAATCGTCGCGAGAGAACGAAAACGAGCCGCTCTAATTAAGGACGAGGGAGGAAAGAGAGCTCGCTCTCTCTCGGCTTGAGAGACGTTATGCTCCCTCCTCTCGGCCTTGGTCATGCTTATTTTCGGTCGCCTTTGTTGGACGATCAAAGGGGACGATTAACGCGAGCGCCAAGTTTGCGCGCAGGCGGGATAGGAGCGCAAAAAATCGTAAGGGGACCTCGGGCCTGGTTCTACGTCGATGCGGTCGTCACACGATGTTTGCCCACTGCGAGAGGAGCTGCGGCGCTGGTAATTTGATTTTTGGCGCTCCTGACGGAAGAGTGAGAGAAAGCTGGTGTAATTAGGAGAAGGCAAGGGCTTGCTTGGTAACAGCGTGGAGATTTTTCGTTTTCGATTTTGTTTTTATGGAGAGTGTTTGCATTTGTACCTTGATGAGCTAAATTTTTGTTTTCGGATGAGCGGAATTTGGTTAATGAGAAAGTGATTTGATTTAATTCATGATGCTTAAATAAATTAGAATTCATTTAAACGTTATAAATTTAATGAAATTCCATTTTAATTATTTGGAAATACTGCACTGATTATTACATAGTAAAATACTTCTTATAATATCCAGTTTCGATACAGCATTAATATTTAAACGCTATATTGCAATTTTCTCCGTGAATTATTACAGCTGGCATTATGCAAATGACAAAGGGAACGAGCAAACGGAAGATGAAGATATTATAAGGAATAGAACAATAAAGATAACGTATATTGTACATCTCGAACAATAACACAAGTGCGAAGTTGCAGGATAAATTTTGGTGATACTAAATGCGAGGGGTTGCTAGATAAAACCAATGGGAGACGAAGCAGATGTGCCAAATTGGCCGACAACTTGATGGCTCATTATTTTCTAACGAACGTCATCATAAACCCTCATCAAGCGACGGCTTTGTTGGCTTTGACTTAATATGCTATATACCGAATCTGATTTTCACACTGATATGACATCCTAAAACAATAGATAATGAAATAGACATTGTAAAAATTAATGTATTACTTAATTCCTCAATATTTTTACAAGCTTTCTAGAATCTGAAATCTCGTAAATCTGATCCTTTTGCATATCGATTGTTCCCATCGTGGAGAGATTCGTCACATCCTATAATCAAGGAAAATAGATAGAGTAACGCGTGCCTCAGACATTCATGTACACGCGTTACTGAGATTTCGCGCGTTGCGTCTGTACATAAGTAGGGTGCGTGTGCAAGACTGAAGGGGAGAAAGATCTGAGGAGAGCGCCAGATAATTAATCGACATCGAGGAACGCAAACAGTATTAACTCCGGGGATTACGAGTCCCCCACAGCGTCTTCCAAAGAAGGATGATCGAGCTCACCGCGCTTGGAAGCCGCGTCGACGGTTTCTTGAGAGTGTATTGGCCTTACAGTCGAGTTGGAAAATAAAGAATGCTTTGTTTTTGGAATTTTATTAGTTTTAACTGATACAATATTAGTATGTTGTGCTACAATTTTGACAATAATATTAATACGCAATTTGAAAAAATTTGTTTGAAATTTTCAAATTAATCGTTACTTTGCGTTATTTTTTAATTCTTTTTGCATTGCGATGTGATTTCAGAAATTACAGGTTACTTCTTCAGTACAAGTCTTATTCTGGTGATTCAAGCTTTGATGTCATGTTTACCTGCGTAAAAAAAATTGGTCTTGCACCGATCTGGCAAAAGTCAGGGACGGAAATTTTGGGGAAGTCTCGGAAAAGTCTAATTAAGTCTTGCTATGGCCACATAGCAAATGTTAGTACTTGTTTAGTTTTTACGTCATCCTAAACAATCTTTCATATTAAAACAATATCGACTTTCCACAACCAAAGTGCCTAAACAATAAACCCATCATCTTAGGAACTTATCACACCTTTAACTTCCGTCCAAGATTGTACGACCCAGAGAGATCCTTAACGTCTTCTCCGCGTCTCACTTTCTTTCTCTTCGCCCATTCCCTCAGGATTTCGGCTGCGAGAGATCGACTCTCCTGGATTCCGCTGCTGTTTCGAGTCCCGGGCTAACGGGAAAGCGAACATTCCTTTTAATCCCACGAGTCTAACTCGCGAATGCAGGCCGAGGGGCGCGCGGAGAGATATAGGAAAAAAGAAAGAGAAATGAGAGCGAGAGAAAAGAGTGGATAATGGTCCGGAGCTATCGAGTGACGAGGATTCCTTCGATTTTTCTACGAACCAAGCGCAAGGTCCTTCGCCGCTTCCAGCTTTCTTTGGTCGGACTCTGAGTAGAATATCGGATTAATTAATTACGGCGATGGAGCCGGGGGTTTGGGTGGAAGTTGCTCGCTCTGAATAATTGTTACTGATTCAAAAGAGAGAAATCGATCATGAGTTAAGTAAGTTGGAATTTAAATAATGTTAAGAGAGTAATGTTAACAATCTTGACTAAACGTTACTAGAGAAAGTTTAATTATTTAGTATCCGAAAAATAATGGTTATAGTTTTAAGACTCTTATTAAATTTTGAGATTCTCATATATCGACGTTAGCTTTAGCTTCTGTCGAAATAAGAGTTCGAAGAGGAACCCATCAAGCTTCCAATCAGAGACTTGCCGTCGACACATGCGTTCAAGCGGCTTTTCAAGGGTGCAGGCGACGAGGTGCGAAGCTCAATCAACATCGGCAATTGCCACATTCTCTCCCCTTCCTCCCCCCCCCTCTCTCTCTCTCTCTCTCTCTCTTGCTTCCACTTTCCTTGAGAAGGTTGAATCATTACGTATAAGTTTCTATTTGAAAGTTACAAAATGTACAAGTTTATAAAAACTTACTAAAAAGAAAAATTTTTTCCCTATCAATAAGAATTTACCAACTTTTAGAATTAGCTTCAGAATTGGAGAAATTCTTTAAAAAATGTGAAAATTCAAATTCTTGATACGTGTTCATTACATTAACTAATAAATAATTATCTAAAAATAAAATAAAGAAAACTTTACTACTGGCAATGAGACTCAGATAATCATTCGATAGACGTAAAAAATAAAAAACCAAAAAGTACGTAACAAAAAAAAAAAACAAAAATCAGTCTTCCTTCTTCCTTTCCGGCAGCTACACGGAAGAGGTACCTATTTCTCGCCATTACCCCCTTATTCCCAGCTGGCAACTTTATTTCACATAATCGAGCCGCGCGCTCGCGTACCACCTCATTTCGCCTTTCTCTTCACTTTTCTCCTACTCTCGTCCCGGGGCTTGTCTCATTCTCTTCGCTCCCTTCATCCCCCCGCAACGCTAGCTCCTCCCGGAACGCTCAAAATTCAATTCGCACGTGCGTACTAGGCTCGAAATTATTTTTCTTAACCAGCTTTGGAGCAGCACAGAAGCAATCGCCTTTGCAGTCGAGAAATTGCTTCGCGTATGAGGGTAGGAAGGCTGGAAGACGATACGAGAGAAGCAATTACGCTGTTTAAAAATGAGAGTGGATTGTATCTCTAGAATTCAGTTGAATTTAAAAAGAATTTGATGTTACTTTAGACATTTATTTATAAACATAATTAAATATTCAAATTCAAAAAATAAATTTTGTTGATTATTCATTGCCAATTACCAAGTCGCGCCTTAAACATTCTAACGAATAACTCCCTTACCCCTTTCCAAACGCACCATAAACCGACCAAACCGATCAACAAACCAATTACTCACCAAAATCAATTCACCTGATCCCAGCATTCATCCCGCTTCTATACCTCACGATACCCAAACCAGCACTCCCCACCGCATCGCAGAAAAGAAAAAGAAACATACCGGAAACAATCGTCCAACGAGCCGCCTCATGCAAAGCACACCCTCCGAGATAAAAAAAAAAATATTGCCGCGAATCATTCGTCAAGGCGGCGCAGCGCCGATAAGAACTCTATCTCTTGTTACCCGAGCTTGGCCGCGGGAAATGAATATCAAGTAGCCAGAGCGGCGCGCTTGGCTATCTGCTTCCTATGCCCTATTGCGCTGCGCCGCAGTCGAAGCGAGTAAGACGAACTCTCTTGGCTGTCTGCTTCGCAGCTGATGGCTATCTCAGAGCTTTCGAGGCCCTTACCAGGCGTCCTTATTTATTCGGCTGCTTTGCTTTATTTATTCAGCTCGATACGCGGCGTTACGGGTCCGATAAGAATGAGCCCGTGATTTAGTGCTTGGTTTATGCTTTTCAAATTGCTTTCTGCGCGCGCTTTCGGATTTGTTGTTCTTTGCACTTTTTGGCAAATCTTGCTCACCTCTACGGCTACTACTAAATCGTCTAGGTGTGAGTATACAAAGAGACTTTCTCTTTTCGTGAATAATACAGTCCTTCGTAACGGATCGCGTTTAACAGCTCGTATATATACGATGATTCGGGCGATAAATTCGCCAGGGCGAGCGCGTGTGTTTTATCGATTCGCCGTCGGTCAAGTTTCCTCTAGCCTCTGCATTCAGAGGGGGTTAACAAAGGTATAGAGAAAGCGTCGGGCACGAGCGAGCACGCGTATACAGTCTGTATACGTAGATAGGTATATTTATCGGTACGCGCCGATCCTCTTCGGCTGCTTTATTTTCGATCGGGGTTTATCGCGTTCGAACGAGACGAACTGGCTGTATAATACGGGACTATTCGTACAAGATTTTTCTTTCGTTGTCACGTTCCATTGAAGTCTATGAGAATCGGTTCATCTCTTTCGTGAGTTCTTTACTCCAGGTAGTGTACGTGGACTTGTAAAGTTTATTCGCTTTCATGTATTATTGCATGTAAATTAATTCACGTCTGTCCACATCATCCTTTTTTAATTCAATGGAAATAAGGAAGTTTTGTAAATCAAGTTAGATCATAGTACCCTAAAACAATAGAAAAAATTAAAGTCCAGCGCAGACCACTACTCGTCTCCTACATATACACACTCATCGCAACGACTCTCCTCCCTCGCTCTATACATCCTCGCAGAAGCTCGGAGCAAGCGCAAAAATGTCGCGCGGCCAACTCCCCGGGTGGCTTTTGCAGAACAATGAACGGTTATTGTCGTCGTCGGGGCCGACTATTACCGAGCCGTGGCCTCTCCGAAATCGCTCGCACACGAGAGCGAGAGAGAAGAGCTGGATCCCAGCGCGCTGCGCGTTCGGTCAGTCGCCGCCGAGCGACACATCCGTGCGCCCACGCTCTGTATACCGCTCGCTACTCGGCCATTATTTCTCGTATCTCGCGAGTCCACGCGCCCCCGAGACTCTGGCTCTGCGCTGTGTATGTCGAAGCACTTGGACGCTCGTGTTGTGCCCTCTCTCTCTCTCTCTCTTTGCAACCCTTCCCTCTTAAATGCGCGCACGAGCGCGGATACATCTAGAGCGAGCTCGAGAGGGGATGCTGCAAACAAGTCCCCGGTGTGTGTGAATGGGAGGGAGGCTCGATACAATCGAAAGTTTAATTCGATTCTGCCGGAGCGGCTGTCGGCTAGGTGCGTTTAGTTAGAGACGTGATTCCGAGCTTGGGAGAATGCATGTGTGGATCTGTTGTAGATTATAATACATTTTTAGTTTGAATTTTTTGTTTGTTTAACAGAAAAATTTTGAAACTTTTAGGCTTGATGGGATGCCGTATCTGATTGTTACTTATTTATTTGTGCCAAAAATGCTTAGAAATATTTATATATAGAATTCTTTATGCCGTATTTGTATATTTATCTTTATTTTTCAATAAAATGACTTAAAGAACATTTTCCTTGTGTTTCTGCTTTCGAGACGTTAGAAATATGTATTATTACAGATAATGTTAATACCAATAAAATAGAAATCTGTAAAAGAAATTCTTTAAAAAATTGATTCATGATTCAAGTTTATTTGTTAAATTATTACAACGTATTCTTTTTAGACAGAATAATAGTAATGAACATTTTGCTATGGCTTCCTCTCAATTAAAAAATTTCTAGATGTTTTCAGAATACTGTACTTTTTAAAAAAAAATTTATCAGTATTTCTTTGAATAATGAAATATGAATTTTGTTTACATTTATACTCATAACTATTTCATAAATGTTGCTTACGAAAAATTCCTAGTGCCTCTCATACCTCTGGTAATACCTTTAAATAATACTGTACGAATACTAATAGAGCACTCTAATATCAATATTATATAAGCAAATACATTTATCTAAAATAGTCTGCAATTTAGTTAACAAAAAAATTTAATTGAACGGATAGTTATTCAATTCCAGACATTTAAACAACACCCACAAAACATAATTTGCATCCTCACTTTTATACCAAGGCCAAAGTCCCTCTCTGACGACTTCATTCCACAACACAATCGAGTGTGCCCCCACCGCCGGAATATAATCCCACGCAAGTCCCGCTGATCAATGCTTTCATTAAAACTCCATCGAAAGCCATAATGCGATGCCGGCCTGCAAACGGTACACTCCCCCAAGCGCCATTCGCATATACATATATACCTCCGTCCTCCGAAACTCTTTAAGCTCTCCATCCGACGGAACGAGTATATAAGGTAGGACGACTACCGCGACGGCGAATTATATTATGCGCTATATGCGAGAGGAAGCGAGACAGAGAGGGAGAGCAGCTGCGCTCCCTGATTGAATATTACTAAGGTAAACACGAAGGAGGCCCCCGTGTGTCATTTGCATTTCCATGGAATATGTTTTCGCCGTGCGCGGTCTCGATGACTGTTGACCCTTCCCGCCAGCGCCGCTTGCAGCACCGAGCAAAAAGGACGACGATTCTTCTTCTCTGCCTCTCGCGCGCGCTGGATGTAAGGCCGATACGCGAAAAGGAATCCTCGACGTCTGATTATATAAGCCGCATTAATATTTATAGCCCGCCCTGCCAAATATATATATCCGGACCGGAGCAAGCGCGTTAGTACAAAGAGATTTTGCACAGCGGAATACATTTGTGCGACTCTGGCCTTTTCGTGTTCTGTGACTGGCCCTCGTTGCGGTGCTTCTTGGGAGCGGTTGTGAGACAAAAGAAAATTGGGCGGAAAATAGAGCGGAGATGTTTAGCTAAATTGTTTTGAAAAATTGTGGGAAATTAACTGTTTTTACATTTAGATTTGAGTTCTGAGCCCATCTGTAATCAAATTTTTTTTGTCTTTAAAAATTCGTTTATATATCGCTATTTAAACATAATTATACTTGGCAATTTGTTTTGTCAAATGACATTCTTACTACGATCAGTTTGCTTTAACAAATGGTTCAAGTAATCGTAGTTTGTTTAAGTATAGCTGTTTTGTCATTTGATTAATACGTAAAGTTTTGTCACTGCTGTCTCCAAAATTCATTAATAATTTTATAAAGTGGACTATCAAATAATAAATAAATTAAAAGTAGTTTATGAAAAAAGGGCGTAATGTAAGAGAGAGTTTTGCATCCTATGACAACGCTACTCCCGAGTTGCATACAATATAATTTATTGTAAAAAAGAAAGTTTTTAATTAATAAAAATAAATTGATTATGTACATATTTTGGTACATAAAA
>UELX01004029.1:0-20034 GCA_900480035.1 Eupelmus urozonus
AAGTTCTTTGATAAGTTAAAATCACTCAGAGTATCTGTAAATAAGAGTTGAAAATCGGTAGTTTTTGAAATGTACTAATCTTCGTTAGGAACGACGATATATGCATTTTTTGCGTTTTTGAGAAATTGTAGTTTAAAAATCAATCCGAAAATATTTTCGATATTTTACCAATTAAAATTCAATATTTTTATTATTCAATATTACTACTTTTATGTGAATACATTTTCTTTATGTTAAAACGCATAATGTGCTCTATTGCTTCGTTTTTCGATAATTATAGAGATTTGTCATTATGTCATTCATCGCGTCTCACCGCGATTACAATGATCAAATATTAAAAAATAGTTACTTGGCTTTTATATTTGTTATTATCATTTTCTGCGGCTCAGTTCAAATAAAATTGTTTACCAAAGATTTTTTATTTTGTACAATAAATACATATTCATTGTCGTAATTTTAATAACAAATATAGTTTTACGGATTTAATGAGAACAAAAAACTTTCATGCTTCGATTGACATTCTACTTTTTTTTATTAAAGTAACGTACACAAACATCTACGTATCTGTTGATATTAAGTTTATATTTATTTGGCTATCATGGGTGCTTGTTACCCTTAGCCTATAATAAATTATTATATTTACCATTTTATCTATTTGTTTTTAATTCATTTTTGATAAATAATAGAATTATGATATTGTTAAAACAAAAATTATTAAAGAATTATTATTAAAATTATTATTTAGAAAGAAACTGAAGCTACAAATTTATACTTCAATTACTATGAAATTTTAATTTAAAGTTCATTTTAATACTTTAAATTTTGATCTTAACTTTATAACAATTTTGACATATACCTAAATGAAATTGTGTATTGTTTGTTCTTTGGAATAACATACAAATCAAATATCTACGAGTTATTAAAATAGATCAGTCGTATTCATTTCGAGGACATTTGAAAATGTCCCAACATGATTGAGTTTTCAATACTGAGATTACTGTAAAAGTAATTAATAATTCTATCTTCTAATAATCTTAAAAATTAAGTATCAAATTATATTTCAATAAAAACGAGCGTGTTTTAGCGTGAGTTACTTACAGAGTAGTACAGAGTAGTCTGCGCTAGTAAAGACCGCTTGGGGTTGAAAGGTGAAGCAGAGAAACTAGCACGAATTATCATTTTATTGTATTTCGACTGTTCTTTACTTTAAAAATAATTATGATAGAGAATTTTTAATAATAACTTAAATTTTTGAAGACGTTGCGTTCAATAACCATTCTTGCGGTTAGATATTTCAATTTTTCTAAAATATGTTTTCATCGTGTTGGTATTTATTAAAGCAACATTTTTGACGACAAAATTTTCTAAAAATTGAAAATTAAATAAAAAAAAATTTCCTGCATTTTCGATAATAAACAGTAGCATGTCACATCACCTTTAATTAAAAAAAAGTGTAATTAAAAGAGCTTAAATTTAATAATAATCATTTTCTTTAAAAAGAATAAATTTTCAATAAATCGATAAAAACGTTAAATATTTGCATAATAAAACAATCTGTTATCTAAATTTAAAATATTAATCGTTGCGCCGGAAGTTAAGGCAGCGTGGATTAGTGTTAAGATAGGATGGTATAAGTTATTTTTAAAAATCACTCCATGTCAAATGAAAATTTGTTACTAAATTTAAAGGTTCTTAAACTCTCATAAGTTTTAACTATTCTTATTCGTTCGACACCTCAAAAATTCAAAAAGGTATTTCAACATTTTATCAGAGATGTAAGATTAGCATTATATATATATATATATATATGTATTTTGATTAATAAGTTTTGTTAGGCTTTGCCTTTCAAAACATCCTGAGCTTCTGTTTTGCTTTATTTTTCGTATCGGTGGCTGTAAATGCTCCTAACGTTATTGCGTAAAATAAAAATGAGATTGTTTTTACTTTTTTATTTTATTGTACAATTATCGAGTTTAATCAAGCTTGACTCTAGTAAGACTGATATCAATAAAACGCTGTTAGTAGAGAATAAATTAAATCAATATTTGTCTGCGATAATGTCAATTATCTTTGAGGTTTATAGCGCGTACGCAATATATGTATGTTATTTGACGCCGGCGTCTTTACTGTAGAAAAAGTTTGTTTTTTTTATTTTTTTTATTTGGTATATAACATTTCAAATTTCAATTAAATATTTCATTCAATATATAAAAGATCATCAACTTTGAGATTGCATTTTTTGTTTCATTTTTAAGCATTATTTTTAAAAAAATGCTAAGTAAATTTTAGATGATTTGGTACTTTTATTAAACACGAAAACTGAGGTTTTAATAATCAAAATGTAGCCATTAAATTGTAAATATACCAATAGTAGAGGCCTGCGGAACATTTTTCGGTAGGTGAGTGAAAAAGTTTATGTTCATGTTCTAATATTTCTATGTTTTTTAATTTTCTCTATAGTGTATTCGCATAAAATTTAGACGATTAAAAAATCAATATCGATAAAAATTGATTGGTATAGAAACAAATATATATGAAGATTTAAATATATTGAATAACATCGCTTAAAAACGATTATTTATAAATGTAACCTTGATTACGTTTATCAAGGATCCGCGAAATACTCGTTCAGGTAGCAAAGCAAAAGAGGACAATATGATTACGTAAAGCAATTAAAAACAGCATAAATAAGTTTAAAATAAAAAAATTTTATACAATTATAATTACATAGAAATAGGTAGAACACTTTTATTCTTTAAACCTACAGCAATTTTTTATTTTATTTGAGTTTCTACACAAAAACTAAATTTGCGTTAAACCTGAGTTTCTGCATTTATTTATTGTTAATTAAAATTTATAACTAATTTAATAAATTTATGATAGAATTAGCTGAATTTTTTACCGAACTATTATAGAAAGTATTTCGCATCAATTAAATTTACTATTTTTTTTCAAAGATTATACCAATTTTTAAACGTTTATAGTTTTAATTTTGCAAGTATTGTATCCAATGCATGTATAGTTATAAATTATGGTAAAAATTTCTTTTTCAATATTTAATATAACATTCCTTATTATTTACATATTAAAATTTCTCTTAAGTATGTTAAAAATTATATTAGCTTATTAAGCGTACACCGATATTAGTGTAAAGTATAATAAGCAAAAATTAAAATAAAAATCAAATTTTTGTAGCAAAGATCTTTACTTTTTGAAAAATAAGAAAATAAGATTAAGTAAGATATTTTGCATTTGATGTATTACAAAATTTCTTACAAATATTCTTGAATAATAATAAAAAATGTTAAAAAATGAATTTATTATAATGTTTTATTACACAAACTTGCATTATGATTCTAATATGAATTTAACAAAATGTTCAATTTAATAAAATATAAACTTTTAAATGATTGACACCTTTTCAAATGCTAACACATTTAATGAAAGTTATAGATAATACATTATTTTTTCACCAGAATTTTTTCTCATAAATACGTCAAACGATGAATTTTCAAAATAATTAAGCAGTATTACCAAAGCGATAACCGAGTTCCGTATTGACGGCTCGGAGTCGAATCAAAATTTAACCGCTCAGTATTTATCAAACAAAAAAGGCCGTCACGCCATTTTCCGAAAACTTTTTATCATTTGGTCATATGCAAATTAAACACACATACACGGCGAACCCAGAAATGACGATACGTCATTTCCTTACCCATGCACATACACTCTCTCACAATTTCGCAAAATAAAATCTCACCGCAAAAGCACACTTACTCGAATTTCCGAAAAATAATAATTCCTTGTAAAATAATATTGCAGGTCCAGCACGAGTCCGACAGGATAATGAAAAAGCTGAAGAAAGACTACAGGGATCACGAGCTGAACGGGCTCGGTCCAAATGGCGCTGGCGGCATCTACGGCGGACACGGCGGCCTCGGCCTTTACTATCCGGCCTCGCCGGCCGTCGTTAACGATCCCTACCTCTGCATGCAGTGGGCCGCGTTCGAGCTCGCGGCCCGCGAGGCCTCCGCCTTCAAGCCCTGGAATCCCGTGGGATTGTGCAAACACAGAGAAAGGTAGGCGCCAAAATTCGCCTCGATCATTCGTTATCCTGCGTTGGGCCTGTTTGATTTTTTGGAGGGAGAGGGGAGGATGTACCGTTAATTATTGCTGTTTTATGATTTTTTTTTTTTTTTTTTTTTTTTTTGCAGCAATTAAATTGAATTTAAAATTATATTCAAAACGCGTGTATTTCGTAAGCTTTCGAAAAAGCCTTTACAGCGATGGGTTTCGGGAAGGAATTCAGGATCGCCCTGTAGTATAAAAAAAAGTTAAAAAATGCATCGGAGATTTTTATGCAAAATTTTATTGGATGGGTAACAGGAATTTAAAGTTTTTATTTCATTTTTAAAGTAGACGCGTCCGCGTGAGAGTGTAAAATCATAACGTTGATTTCATGGCCGAATTTTTTCGCTTAATTATCAAGCCGAATATAGGTAACGCTAATTTTAAGTATCTTTTTTTCGATTTTGGCATTAAACGAGAAGCCAAATTTGAGCTTTAAATAGTATATATGAAAATAAAAATTTCGAAGTTATAACCGGTTTATAAGCTGAACTGAAAAGAACAGCTAAACGTTTTTAACAGCATCTAAATCTTGCTAGATCTCTAAATCTAGATTTAAAGGGTAAACAAACGTGCCATTGATAGAGCATATAAAAGGTGAAATTTATAGCATCGGATCTGCCAACCTTTTTAAACTAATAACCGCAACTAAAAATTTTAGGATCTATAGGCAATGAAAAAAAATATTTATCAGCAAAGATTTTTCTACGCATTTAAGTAACAATTTCAACTAATCTTCACCGAAATTTAATTTTGAATATACAAAAGACGAGCGTCGAAGGAAAGAAAAGATGCGCAGATGCCGAAGGCAAAAGCAGAGCAGCGACAGTGGAATATACGCACGTGCCCCCTTCTTTTTTGTTGCAGCTCGCCCCTGATCCCCCCGTACCTGAGCCGGGGACCACCGGTCCTTCAGAATCCCGAGCGTGTGGTACCACTGTCGGAGAGCGAGCGCTTCGAACCCCACTACCAGCCGAACGTGGCGCTCGCTCCTCTCCCACCTGGAACTACTTCCATGGCACCGCCGCAGCAGCCGGCACTCCAGTTCGTTCGCCCTGCCCAAGCGGTCTCAATCGTCTCGCCACTTCCAACGAGTCACTACCGCAGCCACTATAGTAGGCATCACAAGTACTCCGACGTTGATAAAAAGTTTAGCAAGACCAGAGCGATGGACAACGGCCGTAACCTTAGGATCAAAATTGAGGATAATGGCGAGGATAACAATTCGGTAAGTCGATTCTTGCATAAGCTAAAGTAAGGATAAAAAAAGAGAAGGGAGAGTTTGCAGGCAACCGGTGTAACGGTGCGCGGGACGCGCGAGCGCGCGCTGCTATAGCGTGTTTTTTAAATTTCCTTGTTTTGAGTTTAAGATTGTCGTTAGCAGTTTGTGTTATATGATTTCAATTAATTTTAAATATTTAAAAAAGTCGCTTTAAATTGCTATATGTGCCTGATTTTTTATTTGGTTTTCAAATTGTCGTTTCTAGTTTGAAATTTTGAAGATCTGCCGCAAATTAATTTAAAATTATTCTGAACTTATATTTGTAAAATATTATTTATTTACTAATTAATTTCATATTAATGTAATATATTTTATCAATCTTATCTGAAACATTTTAACAACTAAGTTCTCATTTAAACATCTATAGAATATTTTTATTTTTTTTACTTCAAGCTTCATTCAAATCGTAATTTGTGTTTAGGTAAACTTTAAAAATTTTAAATTGAATTTAAAATTAAAGCCTTAAGTCAATTAATTATGTTTATCTCATTTGTTCTTTGGTTTTCAAATTCTATTTGCATTTTGAATTTTTTGAAGGTCTGGTACAAATAAATTAAAAGCTTATTTTTAACTAATAATTTAAAATATTATCTATTTATTTATTTTATATTTAAATGTAATATTTGATATACACGAATTTATGCAAAATATTTTAACAAAGTTTGAATTCAAACGTGTACAATTAACGTTTCTTTAAAATGTCCTTATTTAGAATTGAAGATTGTCGTTAGTAGTTTGTGTTGTGTAGTTACAGTGAATTTCAAAATTAAACCGTCGATTTCGTTGGATTTAAAATCAACTCCTTAAATTAAATAAAATAATTTTATTACGTTTATTTCAATTTTTATTTGATTTTTAAGTTGTTAACAGTTTAAAATTTTGTAATATTTGGTGTAAATTAATTTAAAATTATTCTAAACGAATATTTCTGAATTACTATTTATTGATTAATTTGTTTATATTAATTTATTAATTTATTTATTAATTTGTTTATTAATTTATTGTTTCTTGTAAACGACGAATTTTCCCGCTGATTAAATAAAAAAAAATTATTGTTTTAACTATTATTTATTTGATATATTTCGTGGATTTTATTCAGAATATTTTAACAAAGTTAGCATTCAAACGTGTACAACTGCCGTAATTCTAAAATATTATTGTTTCGAATAAGGTTATAGTTAATAATTTGAATTGTTTTATTTAAGTTTAAACATGAACGATTGATCACGACGATTTTAAAATTAACGCCTTAAGTTAATCTATTACAATCATCTTATCTTCTCTTCTATTTTTATATTCCATCTACTGTTTGATTTTTTTGAAGAATTTGCGCAAATAAATTTAAAAATTATTCTAAACTAAAATTTCTAAAATATTATTTAATTGTTTATTGATTTTATATTTATATGATTTATATCATGATTTTATTTTATATTCTAATATAGTTCGCATTCAAACGTAATTGGTTGTATTTATATTTTTATTTGGTTTTTAAATAGTTGCATGCATTTGGGAAGGTTTGGCGGAAATGAAATTAAAAATAGGGTAAATAAATGTTTTAAAAATATTATATATGTAGATTATTCACATCAAATATTACATAAATTTTATTTCGGAATATTTTAATATAGAACGTATTTAAATACGTATATAAGTTGTGTATTTTTGAAATTTCCCTTTTTCGCTTTTCTTTACAAAAATTGTCGTTTAACATTTGTAACCTTAACGTACATTTATTTTAAAATGAAACAGTAATTTTATAACTACATCAAAAATCAATTTACAAAATTTTGTCGTACATTTGTTTGTTTGTAATACACTCGTACACTCATACAAATACAAAAATAAGCATTTTGTTACATGTATAATAAAATCTTTTACAAAGTTTAGCATGACCAATAAAATTTTACAATTTTCATAACTTAATCTGTTCGCGGTTTACTTTTTATAAATATTTCTTTTATAATCGCACTTTTTTAAAATTATAAAATAAAAGTAAAAACATTTAAAATTTTAAAATGTTAAAATTTTTTACTCACAATTTTCATTCGCTTCTTATAGCACTGTTTTACTACTTATATATATTGTCCATTTTCAAATAGTAGTTAGATAACTTCCACGAACAAAGAAGTCCCAATTGTCCGCAGCAAACATTCGCACTCTAATTCCAAAAGCTATAACGTGACCTCTTCGCCTTTCTATGTTTACAGGACGACTCGCCGAGATTTCCGAGACGGCCAATAACACCCAACTCGGCAGCGGAGCTCATGCAAAATTTTGAGCAAAGAATCCTCAGCGGGCCGATGTCTCCAGAAGGGTTGCTGCTGGGCCAGATTGTGCTGCACAACTTCTCGGAGGCGACCAACGAGGTCTTCAGCCTGCGCGAAGAGAATGCGGAGCTGAGGGAGCAGATCCAGCATCTCGAGCGCATCGCTGGAGAAAATGCGGCCGCCCCAGGACCGCCAGATGCGGCAGCTGCGATCCCGGAAAATGCAGGCGCGCAGGTCTCCGGGGAAGAGCAGCAGCCGCAAAATAGAGGCTCGACGGACGCTGGCAGCGAGAAGGACGCTCCTGCCTCGAAAGAGCGAGAATAAACCACCGTAGCGAGCGCAATTTTATTCTCGCTCGGGAGCCGCAGCGGTTTCCTTTGGCGTGTGCTCTCGATGATTGTACTTGGCGAAATGCTTCGCCGAGGGAAAACGCCCGCAGCAGTAACTTACCAGATAGAGTTATACTGGTTACAATGTTTACATTTGATCAAATCAAAGACTATCGTTTAGTATTGACTTACAGTAAAGATTCTAGAATAGTTTTATTCTAAGATCATTACTGTAAGTTAATATTAATCGACAGATATATTTCGATGAAATGTTAATATTATTATAAATTGTTTAACGCACTTATTGGTAAGATCCTGACGCAGGCGTTTTTGCTTGTCAAAGCATATTTTATCGAATACAACCAATAAGCGTACACATCAAAAGAAAATATTAAAATGTAAATAGTGTAAATTATATAAGTAAAAGGGCTGCGAATTAAGTAGATGTAAAAGAAAACCTTATACGCGTATGAAACCTCTCTTCGCATTAAGCTGTATTTTTTTCATAAACCGAGAAACGATGCAACTCGCGTCATTGCGTTTTTTTCAATTTTATACTGAAGTAATTAATAAACAATGAATTATTGAACAAACTTTTTTTTTCTTTTATTTTCATCATTTTGAAACCATTTTGTTGGTTACAACTACAGCATAAACTCGTAGGTTGTTCTTTCATTATAACAAATGACTCTTGCGCGAAGAAAAAAGGAAAAATAAAATCACAATTACATTGTATATAAATACACATACATCCAATTTTCTCGTCATAAATTTATATTAAATATTATATATAAAAATAAGTAAATAACTTTAATCGTAAGAATAATACGCGAATTAATTACAAAAAGAGTACAAAAACCCTAGGTGCTACGTCGTTACGCTAGGTACGGAGTTCGAGCTTGAGCCAGATACGAATGAATTTTAATCCGAGCGGCTCGTGTGAAACAATTATATTAATAAATCTTATATATAATAAAGATGAAAAAGCTAAAGTATAAGCGAAATTATATATTACAAAGAAAAAATAAGACAGAAAAGAAAATGCGTCACGCGAATATAATTAATCATTAAATAGAAAACACGGGGTGTAGCATCCACCGGTACATACTTGTACACATCGCATAATTGTTCGAGCGTCGAGCAGCTGGATCGCGATCTGCTCTTACTCTCTTTACTCCCTCTCATTCTCCGTGTCTTTCTGTTTTCTTCTCTTCAGCCTATTTATTCAAAACAAGAAAGAGAGGGAGAGAGAGAGAGTTCGCGCACTTATCACATCATTGCGATAGCAAGCTCCGCGGCCTTTTTCGGAACAATCGGCTCGCTCAAGCGACTTCGCTTTATGGTCTTAAGAAGCTTCGAGAAAATGTGCGCCATTGAGAAAACAATATCTGCGGAGGAACCTTTTATTATAAAAGTATGTATATGTAGTAGACGTCCATTGACCTCTGGCTGCGAGCGCACACACAATCATCTGAATAATAATCGTTGCTCAGCATCGCAGTTTTCTTGTGTCGTGTACACATATATAGAAATCCGAATGGCAAAGTGCCTTGCGTGTTATTGGCTGATAAACGAGTGCGTTCGCGCTCGAAAGATAACGGCGAGTTCTCTCTTGCCGCAACTGTGTGAGTGCAGAAAGATACACATAACAAATTCGAATGTCTGCGTGCGCGATCACGCGATTATATGTCTGTCTGTGTGCGTGGATGAAGTTCGCATGTACGCATGTTGTCCCAATTGTCTTTTCGACAATTCTGTTCATTTTGTTATACGATCTCATTAACTTTTTCTTATTTAAGAGGTCTTGATTTTTTTAAGTTGAAATATATTTGATTTAAATGGGTTGTGATAGAGAATTTTTTGTTTATTTATGCTTACTTGTGATTATATAAATAAAAATTTTAGTTTTAAGAAATAGTGTTTTATCTGAGGCGAGTGAATTACTGTGAGTGACTAGACTTTAAATATTATTATATTATTTTCCGTAAATAGCGCTGTAATGTAGTTTTAATAACTAAACGTAGACGCTAAGAAAAGCATTAGTAATAAATTACTGGTTTTAACGAAATTAAAATTCTCACAGTAATAAGTTATTGTTGACTAAAAAACAGCAATAACTATCTCACTTAATTCATACTGCTTATTTTACTTTAGACAAAGTAAACGATCAAACAATCTACAATAACACGTTTTTTACAAGTTTTACTGAAAAGTACAACGACGGCTTTTGTACCACAAAATCGTTTACTTTGTTTTTGGTAAAAGAAAAGCAACATTTGTTTATTGTTGAAATTTGTTTGAAAAACAAGTTTTTGTTTGAATCATTATATTTAGATTCCCAAGCAGCAGGACCAAGTAAAATCTGCTTATCGTGTAAGTCGCTATCGTTCGATTTTAAAAATCTAAAAACATATATATATATTATTGCATAAATAAACAAAAAAACGTGTACTGTTCATATCAACGAAAAATTGCCTAAAAAAATCCGTCTCTCGAAGCTTCTCTCGTTAATGACCGCATGCGTGGGTGAGCCGATCGCTCCTCTCCAGCTCCTCAATGGAAACTTGAAAAAAAATAAAAGAAGCGAAATAAAAAAAAACACAAGTACAACAAAATAGTCAATGCTCGATTTTTGCCAAAACATTAGTTGACATTGGCCGATGTCTCGAAAAAAAAAAAATCATCGTCTCTCTTGATGCACCTGTAGAATCCGTATAAACATTCACGAAAAAAAAGAAATAATCTCTGCCTCCGCCCCGATTACGGAACCCTTCCCCTTAAGCCTCACGAGAAATCGAATCGAGTCAAACCGTAATATATTCTAATAGACGAAAGCGTTTGCATATTTAGCGATTAAAGTAATTATATTAGACTTTGTAAGTCGTGCATATTTATACGATTTAAAAGAAAAAACGTGCAAAGAAGAGGAAGAAACCGTTTATAATACTCTTTTCGTGTATTCGGACACAAAGAACACGCGAAACATTACATACAGACACAAACATTTACGAAAAGGCATGTTAAGCAAGTGCTGTAGGTTCAGAATGCTTCGAAAATCTTGTATTTGCGAATAGCGCTAAGACTGCGATAGATCAGTAGTGAATGAGAGTTGATTTTTCTTTCTTCATTGTTACATATTGTTCCAGCTAAAATGAATATCGTTATTTATTATAAAGTACTTATAATAAATAACAATATACATACTTAACAACAATAACAATTTATATCCTTAAATAACAAAATATATACTTTTATTGTATTTTTTATTTATTTTATTGTATTTATTGTTTTTTATTCTGTTATATCTATTATTTTTATAATAAAATTTAATAATTTGAAAAAAGAAGATTCTAAGAAAAAGCATATATGGATTATCCAGTGACGGATTTTCGAAGCAATCTTAATTAGTAAAACCTGGACATAATAAGTAACGATATAGCAGGATCCATATTGATCATTGTTCATTACGTTATAATGTAAACAAAATGAAAACGACACACGCGCGCGATATAAATTTACAATTTACAATATTACGAATATTATAAGGAATCCCACCTAAGATAAAGAATGTAATAGTCTACGTTTTTTCATAAACACTCGGTTATTATTATATTTATCTATAGAATATACAATATAAAAGTAACCAATAATGTGTATCTTATTTACTACTCCTTTTTTTGTATAGTTTTTTGAGGTCAGCGTAAGACAAACTATATGAAAATTTCACTTTTCATTAAAATGTTCGACTGCCACGACTTTGTAATGAGGCATATTCCACGGTACCTGTTTCTTGATTTCTTTCATCTACGTTTCTTTGTTCTTCAAATCGAAGCGAACTTTATAGCGAAATTTATAGCGAATGAAAGCATTCGTATGTTTATTAAAAATTTTAGAATATAAAATATTCTTTACTTTTAAATTTAATGTATTACATATAATTTAAAACAAGCTCTGATAACGCAATTAAAGAAGCATCTATAATGGAAAGCCTCAAGCGAAAACAGAAATAATTGTGACATTTGATTTCTTTATATCGTAAAGCGGAAAAGTTAAAGGTGAAATCAGCGAAGCATGTGTCCGACGATAATCTAATTTGTACATATATACATAACAAAAATAAAAGAAAGAATTAACTAATTCGAATTCAATGTACTTTCGTTCGTCAAGTAAATGAAAAATCGATGAAGTTAGCCTTTATGAGTATAAGCTAGGTAAATTTGTTACAAACGTGAAAAAAAAATTGGTAAACATTTGACATGTTTTACAAGCGCATGCAGCGAGAGCGTATCATTATCAAAAAGCCAACAACAAAATTCTGTCACTCTTGCATGCAAAGCTCACTCTCGAAACGAGCGTAACCAAGCGAACGTCGCCATATGGAGTGCGTTTATAGATCACCGGTGGCCGCATCTTTTTTCGAAGCGCGCGAGCGGAATAAAACAACAAAAAAGTTACGAATGTTTATTAGGCTTGTGCGAGCAAGAGGCGCATTAACTTTTTTGCGAGCGATACACAGATGTGCTGCGCGGCTGCGTTATATTTAAGCAAGAGAAAAAGACGGCGAGAATTTCTGAATAACGAGAAGAGAGTAAGCGTCCTGGCGACGAGAAATTTTTTATTTTTCTTTTTTTTTTTTTTTTCTTGCAACGACCCTAGCTTGCCTACAAAAGGGAGCACTTCGACACATAATCCGCGTATACGTGAAAAAGGAAGACATTTTCGATTTTTTGTACAGTGAAAGAACGAGAAAGTGAGACTGAGAGTGAGACTGAGAGTGAGTGAGAGAGGAAGAAAGACAGCGTACGTGTGTTTCGTCGACGAGGAAAATAAACTATTGAAAGTGCGACTTTTTTCAAGAGTTCTATTTTTGAGTTCAAAATTTCCTCGGTTTTCATGCATTTTTTGTTGTTATTACTGTTTATTAGCGCAATAATTTAAAGTCGTGTCAATATCGATGAACTTTGCAACGTGACGCATTTTTTTTTACAGGGAAGCACACATTTTTCGCGCAGCGCATACTCTTACTAATTTAATCAAGGACATCGACTTCCTTAATTACTTAAGATTAGTACCTGCAATCGGCAATGTAAGCCTAGAAGAGATGAAAATAATGAAATATTGTGATGAAAGTTTCATTAATCGCATAATATTGTAATGAAAAAGGTGTATAACTCTTTAATGAAAAAGATAAATGAAAAAAGTCTAGAGCAAACTATTAATTTATGATTCATTGAACGAAACTAGTGATTTTCAAACTCTCAATGACCAAAAATCGTTTTTTTGTCATTCGTACAATTTGACCGAACGAGTTTTCCAATTTCTAAATGCCACAGAACGTGTCCTTGACCGTTGAATTTCAGTTCATAAGTATTACTTTTTATAACATATATCTGTAAACATGCCGAATACTAGTTTTGTAGTTAAACTTTTATACAGTGAATATAATGATTATAACACTTTCTATACCTGTTCTTAACGTGTTCTTTTAAAGATACACACGCTCATGGCATTTTCAAATTCGAAAACTCCGTTTTAACGAAAATCAAAGTTTTTTCTCTTATGAAACTTGTATGTTATTTTCTATATGAGCCAACATTATACTACTACTTTTAGAGCGATGCAAATATTTTTACATGTAGCATGGTCAATAGTTTATTTTCTCAGCGCATAAAGATGCTCGATTATTTTATTTCTTCACCGAGCAAAAACGGAAAAATTTACGAAACGATTCATAACAAATGTAAAAGAAACGAGAGAACGTCGCTTTGACTTTTTTTACATTTTAAGTTTTTAGAAATGGTCGAATGGCATTAGATTCGTTAGAGAAGTCGTTTGATGAATTAGTTATAAACTATATTGTTAAAGAACATGAGTGTCATTAAATACAAAGAGCAAAGTGAAACTGTACCTTTTCATTTAATACTTGAAACCTATCTTCTAATACTTTTAACATTTTCAGGAAATTAATAACTATATATACCATACTTAAACGTTTTGATTGCGTTAACATTACATTATTTTTTTATACGCATTTATAAATTACGCATTATTTTCTGTTATTTAGTACATTGTTTTTTTTTTATTTTTATTGTGTAATTTATTGAAATAATTTATAGAATTCACTTGTATAGTATAATATAGTATTTAGTTTCCACATTCAAATTACATTAACCTTTCAACAAAATACCCTTCATACATGATACTATTTATAATATTTATATTTATATCGCATTTTCCTAACTTCTTGTTAACCGTATCTAAATTTCATTTTTCACCTATACGTTACATACATTATTAAATATAAAATTTTGAACGTCCAAATTATCCGATTTACTACTTAAAATGTAATAACAAGTTCCATTTTCAATAGTATCGAAATGGGGGAGACAGTAAATTACCCGAAACATCGGCTTATATAAAAAATAAGAAATTTGTTTTTTGTTTTTTATACATCCTTGAAGATCAACTTTTCCTAATCCTTATTTAAGAAAAAAAATGAATTAAAAAATTTTAAAAACTAAATTGAAAAAATTATAAAAATTACTTTTTAGCCCCATGTGTAATGAAAACTAGAAAAAAGAATTATTATAAATTAAAATTAGAGATGAAAAGAGAAAAGTCAATTTGAACATAAAATAATTAATCATGACAAGACTAGTTCTTTAGTTAATTAAAAAAATTACTTAAAAAATCAATGTTTTTAATATGAAAGTAAAATTTATAATTTAACCAATTTACGATTTAAAATAAAAAATGATTATGTACATTGAAACCACAAGCAATCTGTTGAGCAAATACTTAATTTAATGTTATAAGATGTCTCCGATTCTAAGACTTGCGTACTGATCAGTAAAGAATCATTAATTAAAAGAGAATTGTTTCATTCACGTAAATAGATTTACTAAACCAATAAGAAAGGAAAATCAACGATAGAAGTCGTTAAGCGTATCCAAAATAAGAAAGAATGTTGTCTCAGTCAGATTTCAATTATTGTTAAAGTAACAAGTATGAACATCTTTCGTTACTCATTAATACTATTAACAACTTGTAGCTTAAATGCTCAACTTAATGTTATTAAATGTCAGTGGCGGGAGAATCTAATATCGCACACTATCCTCAAAGAATTCGCCTATGAGTACCAATTAACAATTTTTACTTTTATTGAACCTATGAAGTCGACATCTTTTCTTTCAAGTATTTTTGAAGGTGTTACACACAAAATACCTGCTACTATCATGAATTTGAAAAGACTAAATAAAACAGATATCCGTGTTTTAAATAAAGCAATAAATACGTATATCAATCAAGGTGTTTATGTCTTAATAATAGATGTACCAATTACACACGCATTAGCCAGAATTGTATTTAATTTTTTCAAACGCAGAAGTTCTAAATTGCCATATCCAAAGTGTCTTGTTATTTACTTTCATGAAAATAAAGATCCAAAATATTTCAAACAATATTTAATAGAGGCTTGGAAAACTAAAGTATTAGATTTTACAATCATAGAATGTAACGTTTACAAAAAATGTCATAAGCCATTCATTAGAATTTACAACCCATTTACAAAATCTTATTCCATTAAACAGCTCTCCGAATCCAGCAAGATCTTTCCAGATAAACTGTTCAACGTTTATGGCTACGACTTAGTATCTCATGTTGAAGTTGCGAATGATGATGTAAGAAGTTTTACTTTAGAATTGATTTACATGGCAAGTATGACATTAAATTTTTCAATTCGCGAAGACGACTCAGTACAAAATCTCCGTAAAGATTTTGATTCTGGCAAAGTGAATTTATTGTCAATTCCAATTGTAGTAAAAGAGTATCACGATATTCCTACAATATATTTCCAAGGGATCTGTATAAAAATAATCGCTTTAGTTCCTTATATTCAAACAACTAGATTGTTGCTACCACTGAATGCCTTTGTTTATTTACTCATTATATTTCTTATAGTAGCCATAGTCTATTTATGTAAGAAAGTATTAAAATGTGAGAATAAATACTGGGAGGCGTACAATGTGATACAGCTATTATCAGGATTGGGAATAAGCGCTCTACCTGAAACTATGACTCAAGTAATATTTTTTGTCTGCTTTTCTTTCATTTCGCTGATGTATACATCGGATTTTTATTCGGATATCGTTGACTTTCGTCTAGTGGGCGACAGCTTCCTTTATGACACTATTGATCAGATAGAAAAGACACCACTGAAAATTTTTTTAAATTTTGCTGTAAAAAAACATTTGCTTAATTATCAAGAGATTCATCAAACATTTATGGAAAACATTAAAAGCAAATGCCTACAGTATCACGACTACGATTTGACAGTGAATTTATTAAATAATAACTCATTAATTCTCATCACTTTTGAGTATGAGGCTCAAAGTATGCTCAAGACGATTACGAGGAAAATGCGAATAGCAAAACCCTTATTCGGTTGTATAATTTATTCTTATATGATGAATCCTTATTCACCCTATATTGACAGAATACAAAAAGTGCTTGACAAATTCTTCGAGTCTGGTATTGACGCATATATTACTAAGTTTAATGCGCCCATTAAACAAAATGACAATGCGACAGTAAATCCACAAATCAGTGAAGACGATTTCACTTTGAAAATTATATTATTAATTTTGATCGTTGGGTACGTTTTGTCGACTGTTTGTTTCTTTTACGAATTTGTTAACAAGAATTTAGTCAATATTAAGATTTTTGTTTGGAAATATTTATTTAGGCGAAGTTTAAAATATTGAAACAATTTGATATTGTAACTTTAAAGCATCAATATCAAGTCTAGAGATCCAGGACATCTGGAGATGCTCTCATATAAAAAAAAAAAGAAACGTATGCATTCTAATGTTCATCTACTTATTTATAATTTTTCAGTGATGTCGTTAATTAATGATATAAGATTGTAAAAAACCTCTATTTGTAATAAAAGAAAACAGAATTATTATAATAGATTTTTTGATGAAATTTTCCTTACTCTGATTATTGGAATCTAACGTGCGATAACTCGCACAAATTTGGTAGGATTACTGAAAAAATTAGTATCCGTAATATATTTAAATCTTTATGTTTAACTCATCAATTAGGGTGTTCTCTAATAAAACGTTATGTCGCCTTACTTCTAGACACTCCGGTTAGGCTAGGTTCGCTTTTTCTGTTACCCTTATGCCAGCCTGTTTAATTTTCACTCAGGAAAGGAAAATAGGGAAAAAATAAAAATACAAAGTAACACGTTACAGTTTTTAGGCGTGATATAATGTGACACTTGTTTCTTAGAACTATTAAATAAACATAATTTCTTTTATCTAGTAATAATTGATTGATTAAACTTACATATAGATACTTAGATACATAAAGCATAATGTAATCAAACAAAATAGTACATTACGTAACTAGTGCGGGAAGTAGGTGATTCTCGCTTCGCTCGGGCGACAAACTACACCCGTGCGAGATCACCTACTTCCTGCACGTGTTACGTACATTATTTTTTCATACAAAGTGTGCACGCCGTGTGGAAAAATATATGTTTAATATATTAAACGTATATTTTTTTGTTATATATATCTTAGTAAAAATTATGATAAATATGAAAGTTTAAACAATAAGGTAATTATCATTCGTAATAAAAGTTAAATCAACTGATTATTATTAATGAAAATTTATAAAATAAAATGAAGCATATTTTATGCTTTGAGTAGAAAAGATGATAATAATAAACTAATAAATTAATAGTATACTATTAATTGCGTCAAGTATATTCCTTTTCTAATTCTTTTAATTCGGATATTCTATGTTCAATTGAATCATGTTCCGAATATATTGCAATATAAGCAAATCCAGGACGTAGTTGCCTGCCGTAATGATGTATTCTACCTCTATACAAATTTTCAAGTTATTATTGTAAAGTAGCAAAAAATTTTTTAAACTCGAATAAAACTTTTAAATGAATGTGATATAATTAAAAAATTTCAATTCAATCGAACACTATTTTTTGCTATTTTACAATAATGACTAGAAAATTTGTATAGAGGTAGAATACATCATTACGGGAGGCATCTATGTCCTGGATACGATTAGATCGCAAAACATATTTTTAATGGTCAACAAACTGTATGATTTGGACATGTCGATAAAGTAGGACTATCAAGCGCCATTAAAGGTATAAGCTTCTACTTTTGCTTATTTCTACATAATCAAAAAAAACGCGGCCAATACATTGGTACTAAGCTTCCTTAAAAGCTTTTAGGTGGTAATCATAGAAATTTAATTTTAGCTTATAACAGATTTAGAAGTAAAAAAGTTGCAAATTTTTAATAAAGATGTTGATTATTCAAAAATAAACATACTTAAAATTTAAATTGTATAATATGTACCAATAAATTGGCAGCGGTTTTGTTTCTTTTAAAATATTTAAAATTAATGTTAATCAAATAATTCTTAATAAATATTTAAAATATTTATTATTTAGTCTTCAAAAACAAATTATAATTTTAACTGAAAAACAAAAAATTGTCCAAAATATGTTTTGAACACACTCTAAAAAGAAATTATGGTTATCTGAATAAATATATTAATAAATATCTTAATAACTATATCTGACTATGTAATATAGTACCATAAAATGTACAAAACTTAATAATTATTTTAGAACTCATATAGCGAACTACTTAAAGCATCTTTATTTCAATAACCAGAATTACAAGATAGATAAATAAATAAATAGATGCGTATTAAATTTTATTATAACGGAGAGTGAATTTCTCGCTAGTCGGCGCAATTACAGACTCGATATTATATAATTTAACGAAATTCCTACCCTGTCACATTACAAACACGCTTGTAAGAGAGTTCTATAAGAAATAAATTTCTATTTTGTAGTCGATTTCGTCGACTGAGAGGAAAAAGGGTCAAATTCGTTTTCGCACTAAATAAAGTAATAAGTCGAAGTAGCGCTAAGAAAAGTCATAAGTCATCATGCGATTGCGACGCATACTTGCTATCGGGGACGCTGGTGCACCCCAAATAATTACATATCATTCCTCTGTGTATCACACGTGGCCTATCTAAATTGCAGTTTAATCGACCTAATCGTTGTTAAGATATTAAAGAAAAACACTCACGGTTGAGGACCGTCATAGCAAAGAGCCGTTATTAGCGTCATATTTAAGCCTTCAGATGTTAAGCGAGTGATTTGCGGTAGTGGAGTTAATTACAAACAACATAACCACTTCGAGCTTTAATTTTAATAGTAAATTTTAAACAAACTTTTTCTACGACATGCATATATATTTTGCAACTACACTAAAGTCTTGAAAAGGGCGCTCGTTAATCCCTCCGAAATGTCGACTTTGTAAGACAGCAAAATAATACACCTTGGTTCGTCGAGATCAATGAAGAAATTTTATTTCTACATTCGAAAAAAAAAAAACAAAAAATTAAAATCACGTAGAATCTGCACTGATTATAGAGAATCACCGTTCAAACTTTTTTATAATTTCAAGGATTCGATTATTTAACAATGTTTTCACGTCTCGTGCATATAGGAAATCAGCATGATTAAACATCTCGTCAGGCACGGGTTCAATTGTTACAACATTTGGTAACTTTTTAGATAAATCAATTGAATTCTATAATAAGAAAAAAAAAAAGTAAGTATAAACTATTTTATAACATAATATAGAAAAAATATTTTAATATATTTGTAACCTCTGGTGGAATTAGAATATCGCCTTTCCCATAGAATAAAGCCGCTGGTGCCACGATATTTTTTAAATTATACAAAGGAGGTTGATTTTGTTTGTATTTCAGTAAATTTACAGTATCGCCATAATCAAACATTTTGAAATCCCCTGAAATTTATAAATTTAGATGATGAACTCTTATTATACATATATACATACATATATATATAAAAATACATATATCGTCGAGTCAGCGCAATAAAGAGTCAATTCAGGAGCAAAGTCAAGAAAGTGCCGATTCAAAATATTACGTGTTATTTCTTACC
>UELX01004030.1:0-20022 GCA_900480035.1 Eupelmus urozonus
TTTTGTACAGTGTATATTAGATCTGAAAGGCTTAAAGATTTATAACTGAAAATATTTGTTTATTTTATTTTTGCTAGTAAGTATTTTTAAAGAATGATGTATACTAATGATATATATTTGGAGTATTAATAATTACACGCTGTCCTATAGTTAACTAAAAAATAGTTAGCTTAAAAAAAAGAATAGTTGTTCATCTTTTCTAAACTAAAAATTTTCTATGTATGGTTAATCTGCAAACGGGAGTAAAAAAAAAATATAATTATATATTATTTCAGAGTTTTAAATTTTAAATTCTTTGAGGAAGAGAGATCATGATTTCATAAAATAAACAGTTCTTGATAGTCATGCAATAATTCATACAAGCACGAGAACAAAATAAAATTTTCACACTGCACAACCTACCTAATTAGATAATCTTACCACAAATTTTTTATTTACAAACCACAAAAAAAATCAACAAAAACGCATCGTAACCCCCTCAACACGCACAGCCCAAAGACCCAATCCTTCAAAAAACCTCTCCAAACCCAACCATTCACTCGCTCCACCTCATGTGTACGACCCCTAAAGTCCCGCCACACGTCCAACACGGCAACCCACACCTCACAACGCCCGCACGTGCTTTCAAAGTGCCCTGCAGCGGCGGCATCATATATACTTACAGACGATCGCTGCATGCACTGTACAAGATAACAAGCGCCTACTGCGCGAGCGGGTGCCATTTATCGATCGCGTCGCGCCGGTGCCATAACCTACCGCGCCTACATGTCCGCTCGGCGGCGCACTCGGCGCAGTGTGCCCTATAGCTTGGCCTCGTCGACTCTGCTTCCTCCGGACACGTGCCATTTTTAGCCATTTTCCCGTCGCGGATTCCGTGCGCAGGTGTACTTTGGGAAAGCCCGGAGCTTCGGAGGCTGGTTAACGTGTTGCTGGGTAAGTTTGGTTGCCGGTTGTTTTTGTTGGTTGGGTCAGTGGGATGTGTTAGGGATTCGGGGAAATCGAGTCGATGGTTATTTGTTTGCTGGATTTTTTGGTGGTGTTTTGGAAAAGGTGGGTGTAGAGTTGTTTCTTTTTTGTGTTGTTGATAAAATGAGCAAGTTGCGGAGTTGTTGTGGTCGGAGTGTTATCAAGGTTACCACGATGACTGTTTAGTCAGCGGTGTTTTTTTTTTATTGTCGCTCGTTAATAAGTAATTGCGGTTTGGCTTTCAATATATATTTCTTAAAGTTTAATCTTTTTTTTATGTGGGATTTTATAACTGACTATAATTATTTTTAGACCTAAAGTCGTTGCACCACCGTTTCATACGTATTAACGAGTGTGTTTTAATTAAAATTTAAGTTTGAGACTGTTTTAAAAATAGGGAATGCTATTACTACTAATAAGAAGAAGAAAGTTTCAAATGTAGTTTAAATATTCCTAGGATTTTTATTTATAAACCGAAACGTTACCTTGGAAGTAACATTTATTATGACCTGATTCCAATCGTAATTTATTTTTCCTGTATATTTATATTTGACATCATTTTATGTAGTAAAGAAAATATGTTCCCGTTAAATTTTATTTTATCAAAAAAAAAAAAAAAAAAAATGATAATTTTAAATTATAACAATTATTCACTTATTTTTCTTGAAAACAGAATAGTATTGACTGAAACAACATTTAAAAATAATATTGAAAAAAACCTGAAAATAATTATAACCAAATCGATTGTATATTTTTTATAAGCATATTAATTAGATCGCTTTTAAAAATATTCCCAACTTAAATTAAAAATAATTTAATTTTTTCATAAAATAAAAATAAACCATGCACATTGATTTAATTTTAATATATTCTTTATTAGTGATTTTATTGTCGAATAAATGTCAAGAAAAGGAAATTTTGGCAAACGTAAATTTCAAAAGCAGAACATGGAGAGCATCGGGAATTTCTTGCCAATAAATATAAAAGAGGAAGTTGTCAATGAAGATCCGGAAGTAAGTCAATTTTATCAAATGTTAATACTATTTATTAAATAAGTAGATAATAAGTTTTATATATAATTATCGATAATCAAAAAAAGCTATTATATTAATAAAGTACTTCTAAACAAAAAAATTATTAAACAACATTACAATTTTTTTACTAATTAAGGACAAAAATCCATGTTTAAATTAAAACACTTTTTACATACGAACGCACCGCAAGTAAAGTAGTCCAAGAAACTGTATAATTTTCTCCCTTAAGCTTTGCAGCATGATGATGAGTATATTACAACTTTTTTGTACCTATTTTATGTAACAATATATATCACATATACCTTCCCGTGTTAAATTATTATTATAAACAAATTATTTTATTCATGAAAAAGTGGCATATTTAGAAAATAAATCATGTCGAAAAGAGTATTGCATTTACTATTTTTTATTGTTTCTAAAAATAATATTTAGTTCTACTTGTAGATGGTTAATTAAAAATCAAATGAGCTTTTGATTCTGCTGTAAATATTAATTAGCAAAGCTTCCGGAGATCGATGTATATAAGAGTTCTTAAATAAAATATCATAAACTTTAAAAATATTAAAAAAATTAAGCTCTCGCTCATTTCGGATTTTCTAATTTGAGCTACATCAAATTAAATGTTATCTGCAAGGTGCAAAAATATCAATCTAAAAAAGCTCTTTTTAAAAGCACCAACCATTCCGAGTAATTAGGATAATTATCTACACACGTAATTTGAATGTCTATATACGAGTGACCGCAATTAAAGCTCAATAAGCTAGGGGACCAAATTATATAGGGGCGGTAGAAAATTAAGGCTTCCCTCCACTATATGAATGTTTGACAGCGCGACTGCATGAAAATTTAATTGTCGAATGGGTATATGATTACTCGCGTTCGACGAATATGACTCGAATGTGACTTTTTGGAGTATCAAAAGGTTCACTCTATTATTCCCTTCCATTTGACTCTTGCATGAAATATTGCTTTGCGTTCGATGACCTCTATAATAGGATTTTAAACTATTATAAGAATTATTTAAGAGACTATAAGTACAATTTTTAACATAAAATGTAAATAAAATAGATGTCGGAGGTATGTGATAATTACAGCGACATAGAAATCATTTATTTGTAAAAATAAGTAAATTTTTTCAAAAGATAACTTAAACCAAGACTTAAGACTACTTCTTAATGAAAAATATGTGAATGCACTTGTATAAACCGCTAATGCTTATTAAACAATCCACAAAATTATCACACTTCATATTGTATATTATATTTTCAAGAAACTTATAGAGACGTTTTATTTAAAGAAACCAAAATCGAATGAATAGAAAAAAAAAATCGCGACAACAACCCATTAACAAAACTCTTTCTCCATGGGCAGATAGTCTTGTCCAACAAGGGCGGCCCCAAGCTCATCCACAAGGGCTTCATGTACACACTGCACAAGCGTCAGCCTAATAGCATACGCTGGAGGTGCGTACTGCGCACCTATCAGTGCCGGGGTAGTCTTATCACTAACCTAGAGTGCAAGATGCCCTACGTCAGGATGAGCCACAGTCATCCACCTGACTATGCCGCGGCTGAGGTAGCCAGGCAGAGATACAAGGCTTTCGGCGAGCCGTTATCGCAGTTCTTTGATGAGGGTTTGTATATATTTGTGTTTGGTGGGAAATGATTAGATGATTGTATATTGATGGGATGGTTGCGTTTGTAAAGGTGCATTGCGTGCGTGTGATAATGTTTTACTTTTAACGTTTGGCAATAGTGAAAGAGAAAAAGGTACACATTAAACTTAAAAATGCGAAAGCTATATATAACACTAATTTAAAAAGCAACCTGATATCCATATTAAAACAATATTGTAGTAATATTAAAACAATATTGTAACAATATTGTAGCAATATTGTAACAATATTGTAGCAATATTATAACAATATTGTAGCAATATTGAAGAAATATTATAACAGTATTGTAGCAATATTTAAGCAATATTGTAACAATATTGTAAATATTGTAATAATATTGTGTCAATATTGTAACAATATTATATCAATACTGTAACAATATTATATCAATATTGTAACAATATTATGTCAATAATAAACAAAATTGTAGCAACGTTGTGTCCATAATATAGCAATATTATAGGAACATTGTGCCTATATTGTGCCAATATTGTAAGAATATCGAACCAATATTGAAGCAATATTGTATCAATATTGTATCAATATTGTATCAATATTATGTCAATATTGTATCAATATTATGTCAATATTGTAACAATACTATGTCAATATTGTAACAATATTATGTCAATATTGTGTCAATAATGTACAATATTGAAGCAACTTTGTGTCCATAATGTAGCAATATTATAGCCGAGTCGATTTCTGCCAATAATGTATCAATATTAGTAAGAATATTGTGCCAATATTATATCAATATTTTAACAATATTGTATCAATATTATAAATATTATTATTTTAATATTGTAGCAGTGTTGTAATAATATTACAGAAATATTATTCTTTAAAAATTATTTTGTCGTTTAAAAAGGTAAATACTGCATACATATATGTATATTTATAAAACAGCTAATTATCTTAATTTTAGTATTCTACACTTTCTTTTTATTAGAATTTATATCACATAGTACACATTTTCAAGATATTTAATTCATGATAATAAAATATTAACTAAAATTCTAAACAAATGAAAATTTTACTTTACATAAATTATTTCTCTTTTGAATTCGTTTGTAAATCGATAATATATGTTCAAATTGAAATAACATTTTAAACTTTTTTAAAGATTAAAATGTACATTTTAAACTATTTACTTCTAATTTTTACTTTTTGTAAGTATTTAGAGTGTATGTGATGAACGGATTGGGGACTGAGAGTGCATAAGTAGATGAGAACCGGGTTTAGTGGGGCGGGTGCGTTGAAAATCGGGTAGGTTTTGCAGGTAAGCTTGATTATCGTCGGTTTTTATATATTGTTTACAAATAATTTACAAATAATTAGCAGTTTGATTTATGTAAAAAAATTACATTTTGGCATATTAAGCACGACCGCATTTTTCATCATAAAGTTCTAAAACCGTTAGAAAATTCAATTTTACTTCTAAAATAAATTTTCATTTATAATTTGTATAAAAGTAAAATTGTGTTTCTAAAAATTATACAATTTTGAATAAATAAGTTACTGTAAAATAATATTTTTCAAGATTTTCTCAGTAATTACGTTTTTAAAATACTTAATCTTGGCGCTTAAACGAATCAAGCAAAGCCAGAAATAAGACTACTACTTCTCTCGTCAAGTTCCTTATAGGTATATATATATATATAGGTCATGCCAAAAAACGGCTAAGAGCTTTTGGTGCTAAAAAAGAGCATTTAAATCTCTGGAATAAAAATTATCTTTACCCTTACTCATTAATGACACAAAATGACTATTACAAGTAAACTATTCACTGTGAAGATAAATTAATTTATAAAGTTATAATGATAATAATCTGGTTTCTCACCATGGAAGTGTCTAATACATTAAATTCAATAATATTTCAGATGGTATTCTTATCACCACATCCTTTAATAAAAGTCATCAGAAACTTACGCAGCAGAATACTGAAGATTTGACTACAGAAGGTAAGTTTTATTATCGTCAAACTTAATTTAATACTTTCAAATCGTCACAATATTACTACAAAAACAAGCATCTTATTACTAACTAAAAAAATAAGTAAAATGAAGTCTTTCACGTGTACAAAACACATAATAAAATTATTCGATGCATTACAAATTTACCCATAGTCAACGATACTTTCAAAATATATTACACAAAACCATGACATCATCACCCAACCCATTCCAGGCTCAAAACCCAAGTAAGTACGCTCACCAACCTCCCCTACCCAACAACAGCCGACAAAAATTGAACGAAGAAAAAAGGCGTCCACCCCGTCACCCTCGACGCCCCCCACTCTTACCCCAACAACAGCCTCCCCGACAGAAATCGTGTTGTATCACGATCTGAAATCGTACCCCCGATTCTCCCCCTCGGCGAGAACCGATCCCCCAGCCGTGCGCGCGTATATATACACACACAAAGCGCGCGCTGCGCAGCTGCGTGTATATACGAGATGCTGCGCGCGCTGGCGCAAAAAGAGAGGGAGACCGGCGAGCGCGCGCGGTGGCCGATCGATGCCAATTCGGAATTGCGCCGGCCCTGCGCGCGCGGGTCGCATGTACGCCGCTCGGTTAGTACGTCGATCGAGCGCGCCCTTTTTTTCCTCCTCGGCCGGAATCCTGCTGCTTTTGTATGCGTGCGCGCGTGTGTGTGTATGTATATATAGGCGAGATGTTGTGTGTATAGGGAGGAGGCCTGCTGGCTGGGATCGAGCTCGTGCGGGAGGGATGACGTAAGGGTGAGAGAGAAAAGATGGGAGGAAAGTAGGCGCATGGAGTCTGCGTGTATGTTTTTGGCGCTTTAGGGATTTAAGGAGGTCTGTGTTGTTGGAGGGGAGGTTTGGGTTTGGAGGGTTTGTTGATGGAGCTTGCGGTATGGCTTCTGATCTGGGCTTTCATAATCTTTGGAGGTTGTAGTGCGTTTGGGTTGTGTTTTAATCGGTATTACGAAATTTTCGGTGGGTAATGGGGTATAGTGATACGGGATGAGTAACTGTATTATAGAATAAGAAGTCAGAAAAATATGTTTGTATGCTTAGCTACAAATGTAGAACATCTGGAAACAGATGGAAAAAGTATGTGCGTGCGATTGTCAGTAAACGCACGGGAGACTGGGAAATATAACAAACTTTCTCCTAAAATCATCAAACAACCTAATACATAATTACAGGCACTACATCGATCTTACAAAAATGTCTATACTTACGCTAACCATCCACCAAAAAAATCCCCATTAAAATAAAAACCAACCCACGCTCTCATTCTCACATCCCAACCCACAAAAGAACCTCACTCAACAATCTCTCACAAAAAAAACACCTCCATAAACATAATCCACTCCCGGAACCCAAGTCACTCCCGTCACCAACCGAGCCATCCCACAGCGTATATACCCACCCAAGGCCAGCGTCCACCGAGGGTGCGATATACACACATAAAGCGTTTTTTTCACGCGCCTCATAACGGAGCCGCAGAAAAAGACAGGAGCGCGCAAGCGTCAGGAGCGATATATATACTTATGCGTGTATAATAGGGAGAGCGAGAAGAAGGAAGAGAAAAGAGAGTCGCTGCAGAGGGATAGAGCATACTTGTGAAATTGCGGGGGAATAGGAGCGAATATCGCCGAGGAGCTGTGCGTGCGCGCGAGCCCGCAGAGTGGCGCAACGCGAGGAGAGAGAGAGCCAAGTGTGTATATAAGGGTGAGCGACATGTGTGTATATAATAGGCGGATACGGATGTGTGTGTGTATGTGAAGATGCGGGATTGATACAAAGCGATCGGGCTGAAATGGAGTGAAAGTTTGAGGTGGATGATGGTTATGTGGAAATGCGGAGCGATTGATGCTAATGAAAATATGGAAGCAAGTGGATGGTTATGTTTTTGATTTGGGGATGGTTGGATTGTTGATTGGTTGTGGTTGAGATTTGTGATTGAAGTTATTTCTGTTGGATTATGGTATTATAAAAGAGTGTGTTATAATACTTTTGTGCAATTTAAGCAGTAAACTTAAAGAATAAACTTGGAGGTTACATGTATTAAGCCTTTCTGGCGCATACGGGTTAACATTGCTTTCTGGTAACTTTAAAATGTGTCTGAAATTTGAATTTAGATAAAATTTTCAATGGTTATTTTATACGTACGCGATAGAAAATTTGAATCTGAATCATCTATTTAATACGCAGAAAATATGGTTTAAAACTAACAAATAGACAGTCGACTTTAAAACAAAGGAAAATCGGTTTCATAAAAATCGGCTTTGACCGGTCAATGAATCGTTAACTTAAACACGCGCGACATGCATATTCAGCTGTCAGAATAATTTTTCAACAGTCGATTTTAATAAATAATTTAAATTCACTCTTGCCGAAGCTTTTAGCTCAATCGACGTCTGTAGATATTTCAGAAAAATGTAAAACGTCTGCATCGCCACTTCGTTTACTAATACGTACTCAATAAATGAATAACGATGTACACAAAATAAGTTTTAAAACTAACATTTTTCCTCATAATTGTAGCCGTTTAGTGGCCCGGCATATTTTTTCATATACTTCTGCATAATTAGCCGAACGATATATTATGCATACATGATTTACGTTCGCGAGATACGTGTATGTCAGAACAGAACGGAGCTCGATTCCTTATGCAAACTAGATCCAGCTTTAAAGAAGAAATATCGGTTTTTCTGGAAACGTCGCTTTTCCTGTATTTTAAATAAAGCTTCACCGATATTATATCCCACCAACTAAAAATACATCTCTCCGAGCATCTCTCCCAACAACGCAACAACCGCAACGCTCCAAAATCATTATCCCAAAACCCCCCGGAAGCACATTCACCACCCAGCTTCACCCCCCCCTCCCCTGAAAACGATCTCATCTCTCTCCCTCTCTCTAAAAAAAATCGCCATCTCTCTCCCATAAAGCCAACAACAAAGCGTCTACCCAACACACCATCCGGCCTCCACATATCCCACACTCGGCTCATGATCGTCCGTCAGAACCGCGCGCACATGCGTATACACACAGACTCGTCGAGGATATATACACAGCGAGCTAAAGCAAGAGAGAAACGTCGACGACCGGCGGCTGCGCCGCCGCTATATGCTTCCGCACGCAGCGAGAGAGAGAGAGAGAGCAGAGCAGCTAGGCGCGCACATGCGCGCGCTCGGGACTCTACTGCGCGCGCGCGCGCGAGTCGTGCGAGTCCGCAATACACAGAGAGGCGGGCCGCTGCCACCGATTTCGATTTTAGTCGTGGCCGGGTTCGGCTTGGGGGAAGAAATCGCGCGGCTCTCCCGTTCTATAGCTCTGGCTGTGTGAGTAAGCGCGCTCTTTCGCGGATGGATGGGATTCAGAGATTTTTCATATATAGGCGAGTGTGTGTTTATTACTAGAGTGCAGTGCTGGCCTTCTGGCGGTGTTTGAGGGATACCAGGACGGAGCAGCCGATTTTTTCGCGGTTGCCAAATCTACCGAGCTATATAGAGGAAGAGTAAATATCTCTCGCTGTCTCTCTCTCTCTCTCTCTCTCTCTCACAGCGCCCACACTCCGCGCCTCTCTTCTGATTCATTCATTCCAGCGCTTAACTGTCTCTGTGTGTGTGTGTATTTGCATGTATACGTGTGCGTATTCTCGCTGTTAGAGAGCGAGAGCATATATAAGTGCAGGCAAAAGAAGCTCGCTGAGAGAACGGTGGACGAGGGAGGGAGGGAGGCGAGTTTTGCTTTTGTTCGGGCGCGGACATCGCTACGCGCGCGCGTGCATGTGTCTATACAAAGCCGCGCAAAAAAGGCGAGAGATCGGCAGTGTGTTTTAGAGAGGACCGGTTGTCACACACGTTTATTCGTCTATACACACGATTCGCATCTCTCTCTCTCTCTCTCTCTCTTTATCTCGCTCTCTCTGTGTAAATGTATATGTATATAAATCTGGAGGGACGGATATAGCTGCGCGCGCTGCCAGCACAGAGGGAAGGAACACCTGGTGGAAAATCGATCGCCTGTGTGCTCTCTATTCTCTCTCTCTCTCTCTCCTTCTCTCAAGTCTCACCCTCTCGCTGCGCGCGCGCGCCCGGCACAACGGTTCTCGATTTCCCGGACCGCACCACGAGCAGAGAGAGAGAGCGGCTATATGGAGGGGAGCTGCTCAGCGCGCGCAGGAGATAGAGACAGACGTATATACACATATATATATAAGCGTGTTAAGCGCGGAGCCTGCTCGGGAGATCGGTCGATACACACACGCGACGCATGTGGAGAGATAGAGAGAGAGAGAGAGAGAGAGAGAGTCTGGCGCGAGAGCACCTCTTGACAGCGCCGACAATTTTACAAGCCCGCGAGCGCGTGTGATCGTTTGTTTTTTCCCTCTCTCTCTCTCTATCTCGGCGTGATTTCGATTTGTTTCTTTCTCTCCGTATAATAGAGAGCTAGTAGCAGGGCCAGTAAAGAGCGAAGCCGTAATTTTGCATACAATAAGTGTGTCCGTATAGGAAACGAGCTCGCTGATGTGTGTGGGAAACGATACGAGGCACGAGGTAAGACACACGTACACACGTATACACGCAGAGCGAGGCCGGCAGTGATAAGGTGCGAAAAAGAGAGCGAGACGCTCCGCGTAAGTGAGGGAGGGAGATAGAATGGACGCGCGCACATTTTGCCGATAACGATTATTCGACGACTCGCGCCCGCTCTCAGCTCTCTCTCACGCGCATACGCACTTTCTCGCTGATGTTATATATTTTTTTCCTCTCCTCTCTCTCTCTCTTCGGCCCGGGATATAAATAGCTACAATGCGCGTGCGAGACGCGCGCGCTCCGCGGGGTTGTGCGTACACCGCTGCTGCTGCTCTGCTGCTGCTGCCTGGATTCTGGGACTTTCCGAGGGTGAACGTATAGAGCTGAGAGAGGTGTGATATCAGACGAAAGTAGTGTGTGTGTGTGTCTACTGCACGAGAGAGTGCCAAGTGCGCGGTTATCGGCTTTGTGATGAACGGCCTGTCAACAGAGTCACTGGAGAGAGAAGAGTGTTCATTTTAATTAAAGCGAGCGAGCGTAGGCTGGACGGATCGATTTTTGCCTCTCTCTCTCTCTCTCTCACTCGGGCTTACTTATATTTTTCGTCATTTGTCTTCGGGGGCGGGCTCAGTCCTCACCCCGCGCGCTATACGTCAAATTAATGCTCAAGCTCGGTTTGTTAATTATAGAGCTGGAAAGAAGTGTAGCAGCGACTTTTCACGCCTCTGGAATTCCTGCTTTTTAATGCGCCAGCTCTCTACATAATAGCCACGTTGAGGTTATTTTCGTCGTCTGTTTGTTTATGTTTTCAAGGGGGATTCGCACGCGCATCCTAAGCTACATTACCCGATATGCACGCGCAATTTTTTTTTTTTGGTTAAATAATCATACGCATAACCGATAGTCGACGTACACAAACGCTGAGACATACGCAATTCATGCCAGAGGGGGAGACGAAAAGATGGTCCATATTAGCGGGATACACGCAGACGCAGAGACGCAGGCAGACACGTTTTTATCGGTGCGCGCGCGCGGTGGTTTTTGCGCGCGGGCGCAGAGACGCCAGATAGAAAGCTCAGCTTTTATACATTCGAGAGGTTATTTTTGGGCATCGGTTTACAAGCCTGCGGATGCCCTCCGCGCCAGCCTCTCACGAGCGCCAGCTTGCACCGCTTCGATTTTATTTTTCAGGACTCGCGATCGTTAATATACAGACGGGCCGAGCTGTTGGTGTATATGAGAGAGAAAAGTAGCCAAGTGTCGCGCGAAGCTCGCCTCTCCGATTTTAGCAAATCGAGTGCATCCGCGCGGCCAAGCAATTTTAGAATGTCCCTCTTGCTCTTTCTCTCGCTCTCTCTTTCTATTTCACTCTGTATTTTTGGATTTGCAAAGAAAGCCGAGGTGAGCCGGTATGCGGGCTCCAAAACATTGCGCTTTCGGGTGAGAGGATGGCTTTATTGAATGGGTTTCTAATTTTGCATTTTTTTTTTTTTAGAAAAAGTGTCATTTTTTTAATTATGGTTGATTGTGTTTTGAACGGTTCGCACCGTGATACTCACGAGTCGAACTTTCATGTCTGAGTTTTCGAGCCTGTATTTCTAAATAACTGAATTACGTATGCCTGAACGCTGTAATTTAGCTTGATTGCAAGGATAACGACCACAAAAGAGACTAAGCATACGGTAGACGTGCGACCGCTATCGCGACTAAAGCTCTATAATTAAAAAAAATTGCCTCGATTATTGTATCCAATTTATCGTCCGCATGACAAACGGAATCTCATACTCCTCGCAATATCATAACGATCCGCAATTTCCCAGAATACAAAAAACTACATCCTCACTCTCACCAAGCTACCGATCCTCAATTAATCAACAATCCACCCACTCCCCATATACCCACAAATTCTCCTTTCGAAAAGCGATCGACAAACGATCTATCCCTAAAAAAAACCGGCGCGTGATTTTCACCGAGCTCTCCGTAGTTATCCACGCGCGGCGGCAGCTCGGGGGACCCGGGGAAAATTATCGGCGTCGTCGCTTTTTATAGAACTCGCGGGGCCGACGAGGCGGCGCGGTAGATATAGAGCCGGCGCACCGCGGAAAGAGACCGGCAACGTCGCGCTTGACGAGCTTTCTGAAAAGATCGGCGGAAACCGATAAGCCCCCGGGGTTTTCGAGGTGAGCTAGCTGTGGGTGCGCGGATAGTTGCGACTGTTATTTTTGTAGGAAGTATGGCTTTTGCGATAGTTTTTTTTTTTTAAAGGTTGATAGCAGGTTGGGGATCGGTTGCGATTTTGGTCTTTCTTTCTTTGATGGGAGGTTGGGTGAGTCATTGCGGTGTGAGTCAGGTTCTTCCGTAGTGGAGAGTGATAGCTGAGCTGCCTGTGTGTATATAGGTGATTAAGGGTTTAATGAGTTGGAAAATTTTTTACTGGTTTACGTTTAGTGATTAAAATTTGTATGTGATTTGTAGTTTGGACGAAGTTAGGCGCCGAATTAATTGATAAAATTTTAACAATGATTAATAGTCTAAGTATGTCCTCGTTATAGTTCAATTAATTTTTCACACAGGTATCTGATAGTTACGAATTCAAACAATGTTTCTATAGAAAACCAATTTAATAAAAATTTATTTAATCGACATAGTTAATGAACTAGTAAAAAAATCAAAGAAAAAAAAATCGTGTTGCATATTTTGTATCATCCTTTAGTAATTTTTTTTTTGTTAATCAAATATAAATCTTCTTCTTTTAGATAATTTCATCTACTTAATTGATTGAAAATACCAAAGCCAATGATTTAAGATTTCATCATGAATAAAAATCAGTACGAAAAACCAAGGTAAAAAATAACTTTACACTTTCTGAATCATTTCACCTTAGAAATACAAAAAATTGAATTAGATCTACAAAAATCAAATTAACTTCCTAAATTTTTAAAATGTTTTAAAGAATTAAGCACCCACTATAATCGATGTCCAAACCTTAAAAAAATCAAATAATTACATATTAGCCGTACAATTCAAAGCCCATTGATCTAACGTCAATTAAAAGTTCCCCAAAACACTCGAACCCCACAACGATCGATAAACCCCCCACGTATAAAACCACACCGATGTCTCAGGATGTCGCTGAAGAGCAGCAGCCGTAGCCTGGTCTCATCCGACTCCAAACGCGCCGCCAAAACGATCTCCTGCATGCGCAACGGCAAAATGGCCTTCGGTGGCTCGAGCAACGCCAACAGCGCCAACAGCACCAGCACCACCACCGGCAGCTCAGCCACAAGCAGCCCCACGAAAGCCGAGAGCCACAGCGAGGACGAGAAAAAAATCAGCCCTTCGGCCCTCGCCATGAAACAAGAGCCTCAGGACGACGACGACGAAGACGACTGTGACTACTACGAGGAGGAGAACAGCATGCTGCAGCAGTCAGCCAATAGTTCTACGACGAGCTCGCGTGGCTCAGGTGGTTCGTATCCGATGCTGACGCGAGTGCGCTCGCACTCGAGGAGTTTGAGGGCAATGGCCAATCCTAGTGCGGTTTGGGCGCACTTTGATCTTTGCTCTAATGATCCGCTGAGGGCTCAGTGCAGGATATGTGGGGCTGTGGTGGTGAGAGGCGGAGCCAATCCCAGGCAGTGCGGCACCACTAATTTGCACAGGCATCTGAGGGTGCATCACGGGGGCAGGCTCGTCGGCAGGAGATATCAGGGTAATTTGTGGAGAGTTGATTTTTCGATTGTTTTTATTTTAGGTAGAGATAACTCGCGAATAAGTGAGTTAGTAAGAGAAAATGAATAAGCCAATAATTACGATCAAGAGTTAATAAAAATTAGCAGAATTGATTGATTTTCAATAATTACCGGAAAATGAATTTTTAATTTGGTGCATTTAAGTTATGTAGATATAGATTATTGAGCCGCATTGAAATAGTTGAGAAAATGGAAGTACAACAGAAATTTACGATTCCCATAATACTTGAATTTGCGTCAATTTAAATGTCACGAAATATTCTTTCAATGCAACTAATTCTCCAATTATTTTTAATTACAAAAATTAATTTAAAATATTTCCATTGATATCATATTTATCTTAAATAAAAGGGTTAAGAATAAATAAAAAATTACAAATTATTTTTAATTTGTGAAAAAAATTCAGTTACTCTGTTACTCATACAATATTACTACACAAACAATACGATAAAAGACTTCATTTTACTTATAAACATACTAAAAGAATCAATAGATTAATTCAACTCATCTCGCAAACATTCATAATCTACGCCTTTATTACAGTAATGAGCGAATTCGGCAAACGAGATCCAGATCAAGCGCACTCTGCCAAAGCCTTGCGGCTGGCCACGCAGAATCTCGTGCGCCAGATGCGCAACATAGCTCCGGCACCATCCTCGCAACAGCAGAGTGGCCAGAAACAGCAGCAGCAACAACAGCAACAACATCAGCAGCAACCACAGCAGTCACAGCAACAGCAGCAACAACAGCAGCAGCAACAACAGCAGAGGCCGACGAAGACGTTGGTGTTGAAGACGATACCGCTGAAGGTGAAGCAGATCTCGCCGACTACTATCAAGATGCCCCCTGTGCGACAGAACGTTCAGAACGTTCAGCAGCCACCGTTACCACAGACCATTTTGCCCCAGCAGCCCACTGAAGTAAGTGTAATAAGAGGTGGGGAGGGGGTTGAAATGAGAGTAAAAATTTTTACGAGCGGAGTTTTTGTTTGGGAACGATGGAGATCGAATTTGTATTGTTATTATTTAAATTAAAGTTAGATAAGGGAGACTGCAATTGCATTCACAGAGGTTGAGTTGCATCGATTCATAGAATGGGAATAACTTAAGTTTTAGTGTTTTTCCGAGATATCAAAAAGATCGGTAAAAGCTTTTGTTTGGGCTCTACTTTTGCACATAAATTCGTGGCTAATTTTAAATCCTTCTACCTATAATAGGTCTTTTGATTTTTTTAATAGTCTGTTTTGCTTAGTATAAAAGTTATCATTAGATTTTATACCTGTAATTCTTTTTCAAAAAATTTCCAAACAGCGCGATTCAATATACGTGAAAACGAATATTTTGTTCCGTTCAGCAGTCCTAGAAGTTTTCGCTTAAAAATAAGTTAAATTTTTTCCATACCCTGAAGCCAATTGTTACAAAATTTCCAATATCAATTCGGACAATATAAAATTTTTTTTTAGTTATTATTAAATTTTAGTTATTTTATTTCAATACTTCAAATAAAAACAAAAAAATCAAACATTTATCTGCAAGCCAAAAACAATAATATTCAAAGCTAACATTTAATTATTATTATTAATAATTGTTAATGTATAAAAAATTCAAACAGTAATAATAACAATAACAACTATAAAGAGATTGAAAATACAAATAAAAATCTAATTAGCAGGAAAGTTTAACCAAATAGTATATTTTCTAACTATTTGTTTTATTAAAATTTACGCTAAATAAACTATAAGATCATTTTTAACTTGATTTTTAATTTTATGATAAAATTTTTATCGAATAAATTTTTATTTTATTGATTACTCGTGGAGAACTTTTTTTCTTCCTTGTCCACACCAGTCATTATTATCAATAAACCTAATGCAATTTTCTTGCAGGTCTGTCTAAGGTGGAACAGTTACCACAGCAACATGCAGCTCAGCTTCCCGTCCCTTCTAGACACCGAGCAGTTCGTCGATGTGACGCTGGCCTGCGAGGGCCGTTCTCTCAAGTGCCACAAGATGATTCTATCGTCGTGCAGCGACTATCTGGCTCAGTTGTTGCGCGAAAATCCCTGCCAGCATCCGATTATTCTCATGAAGGATCTCAAATTTTGGGAAGTTGAAGCTCTAGTCAAATTCATGTACCGAGGCGAGGTTAACGTCACACACGATAAGCTGCCACAGCTACTCAATGCCGCTGAAGCATTGCAAGTGAAAGGCTTGGCTGGACCGAGCAATTCACAGGTGCAGTAGTTTATAAATCTATTGTTATTCTACTGCTTAGTAGAATGCATTTTTTAATTTTTTATTTCAATTTAATTTTGATTAACGCAAACTTAAAAAAATGTTATTCAATTAACCATTTTGAATGCATAATTTATTTTCAAATAACTTACTTTATTTCATCACTGTAATTTAAAACCCTAATCAAATTTATACATTTAACTTTGAAATAAATATTAATATTTTGTTTTTATAATTGCAGAACCCAAAGCCGCCTTTATTAATCCCCCAGACAAAGAATACAGTTCCTCACCAAGTATCCAACCGCGTTCCCAGTGAAGCCAAAGACTCAAAGCCATCGACCTCAACTAGCAGCGTCCCCTGCTCATCGACCCCCAATCTCATCAGCGCCAAGCGAGGCCAAAAGCGTCGCACAGCGCCCTCAGAAGTGCCGGATGCCCGACCTTTCACCAAGATTCGTCTGCAGCGACCGGCAACTCCTCAACAGCAGAAGCAACAGCGTCAACGCTCCTCGTCACCTCCGGTGAAGCTCGAGCCTTTAGACATACCTTTAAGCCCGGGCGATCATCTGCTCTACGAGGCGCATGTCAATCGCCAGGATGACGATAGTTGTTCCAACCCAACCTTCGAGAGCATAATCGCAATGCATGAAGAGGATGATCCTGGCGGTGACGACATTGAACTTGCCGACGCTGGTTCTGATATGGGTATTTATATGTTTCTTAATTTTAGATATAGATAACTTAATCTTAGACTTGTTTTTTAATTACCATATTAAAAACTAAGTCTTGTAAAATAAAAAAAATGAATTAGAAATTAATAAAAATTTTTGTTTCATTATTTCAGATAATAACGGCACGGAAGATCAAATGGAATTTGTGCCGACAGACTTTCTCGATCAGGAACAGGACATCGTCGAGGATCCTGAAGATCAAACCAATTGCAGTAGCATGCAGTATACCGACGACGATTCCAAGCACAACAACGAAGATGAAGAAGAACAGGAGGAGGATGATGAGGAAGATGAGGAAGAGGAAGACGATGAGGCGGACAAGAGCGAAGAAGAGTCGAGGCCTGATCGCACAAAAAAAGATAAGACATAATAAGGAGCGATTTAGCACTTGTGATCGTTGGCATTCTAAATTATATATATGAGATATATATATATACATATACATATATTTTCTTTTTCAAAAGAAGGCGTGAGTTGTAATGTGATCGCGTCGAGGAGGCAAAGATATTCAGGAAAAGTATTAAGAAATGTTTCATTTTTTACCGAAGATTTTTTTATTTTATTTTAAGACTCGCGTATAAGTTTGTTTTTTCATCATTTGAGGACATTTTATTGCGTATGTAAAAATCGATACTTCTGCATTTGATATTAACGAAGTATGTAAAGTATTTTTAATATGAGCTTCTGCTTTCTTTTCAGTTAATGTTTTTTACTTTTTATACTAACAGAATTTGAGTTATTTACATATGTTTCATTTATATCTTCAGTAACTGCTAGATAATTTATTTATAAAAGTTAGCGCATTTTTATGGTTTTAGCTATAAATACATGCTTGTACATCTACTTAGTTTATTTCGCCAAACGATTAATATTGTGATTTTCTTCTTATTAGGATGGATAAGTGTAAATAGTATCACTAGATAATATATATTAATTTATTCTTAAGTACATTAATATTTGAGTGAATCAAATGCCACTCTTTTACTTTGAGATCTTTGTGTCTACTAGAATTTGCTAAATTATCTTTTTAATATTGTTATTTGATTCTTGACGTCGTTGATATATGTAGACGAGTGATAAGTAATTTATAAATTATTATTAATTTATAAATTCTTTACCGCTGTTAATATTACGTACTAGAGCTGTATTAAATGATATTATACAAATGCCAAATTTCAGATTTTACATAAGTTTCCAATAAATAGCGTAAACATATTTTACCAGAGTTGGATATTTACTTGATATTTTTAGCATGAAGTTTCTCAAATTATAGGCTTAACTTTAATTTATTTATTTTTTTGTTTTTTGTTTATTTTTTTTAAATTTGTTTTCTTTCAAGAGAAACACTAAAACTAATATAGTTATGAATGACATTTATAGTTATCAAGTGAAAATTCAAAATATCTTTTCAGATATTTTTTCGAAAATATGATAATGTAATTCTTAGCGAGTTATTAAGTTATTTTAAATAAATTACCAACTCTGTATTATACTCGTGTGCCATTTGTAGTGAAATTTGCTTTAAGAATTGAATTTATGCATTTACTAAGTAAATTTCTGATAGTTTAAACGAAAAGTAATGTCTATTTAAATGCGATTTATCGTAGAGCTGTATATTGCGGTGTTACATTTTATACTCTACGAAAAGCTCGACTATCTAAGTACATACTGTTTGTGTGTGTATCGTTGAGAGAGTATCTATATGAGAGGATATTTCTCTGTGTTACAGAACATAATAACCGAATCTATCTTGAAATGATTGTAATTATAAGAGAAAATTTAAGAGTCATTTCACAAAATTGAAGTTGTGCATTTATGAAAAGTCAAAATTATGTATACCGAATGATAGTTCATAACTAAAAATCTCAAAAGTTAAGAACATCATCCTGTATGAAGAGATGTCTTATAAATAAAGATTATAGAATAATGAATTACTCGTTGTAATTATTGATCTAATAAAACCAAAATTAACATACATTTATATAAAGTACCATAATTATATTCTTTGAAATTATACAAGTAAAAATGAACCATAAAGTGAAATTTAATAAAAAAAACTACGACAGCAGGTTTATTTTAAGTATCAGCTGTAGAAGATTATTTCTCTCTAATTTTACTTCTTAAAACTGACATGAGCCACAATAGTGTCAAAGAACCTTTCTTTTAGATGCTTTTTAAGTGTTAGATTTTTTTACTTATTGTATCTGAGAAAATTTAGTTGAATTTTTTGTGTCTTACTAGACACATGGAATATATGTTGCATAAATTTCATTTGCTAAAAGCCTTTTAAAGGAAATATAGCGATAATAGTCTTCGATTTTTTTACTTTAAGCCAACTTAGTTATCACAAACTTGATAACATTTATTTCACCTACCGAGATCGCTTTTAAAGATGTTGTGTTTCGAATAGTGTTTTATAGGTTCCTTCTTCGTAGAAGTATATAAACTAATTCGTTCTATTTAAAGTTTTTTACAGAATCTATAGCTAGGCTTACTAAAAAAAGACATATAAAATTTAAAATGATTAAAACAAATATTATATAAAAGATAGTATGTAGTAAAAACATATAATACAATGGTTTTGACCAGTTTATTAATATATTTTCTTCTATACCAAAAAGAAAAAAATATTTTTTATTCGCCTTGTAACAAGTTATCTCAGAGCTAAAATTAATAGTAAATTTCCATAAAGTGACTAAAGTTCGAAAGAAACATTAAAATATTCATGCGAGAAATTTATTTTACAGTGAAAGAAATATTTTTTTATATTTATATGCTGGTAGCATGTTAAGGTGATTTATAGTTTAATATATTTAGTTGTAATTTTTTCCTATTCCTAAAATGCATCTTTACCTGATTATAGAGCTTCTATTTTTTGTCACCTTCGCCTTATGGAAATTTACCGTTGTTTATAGCCCTGGTCCTAAATAGTTATTTACGTTTGAACGTGTATTTACGCAAATCTAAAAAATACATAGATAAATAAAATTTTTTAACATATCCGAAAAAACGTGTATAAATATATTTTGGAGTATATTGATGTCGGCCAGGTTATTTAGAAGGCGGGGTTTAATGAGGTAGGAGAGGGGAAAGGCGGTGGGTGGAGGGTTACG
>UELX01004031.1:0-20010 GCA_900480035.1 Eupelmus urozonus
TTTGTATGGAGGTAGAGTATATTATAACGGAGGGCAACTATGTCCTGGATTTGCTTATATCGCAATATATTTTTTTTAATGGTTAAAAACTACGTAATGTGGATATTTCAATAAAATAGGACTATCATACCCCATTAATATTTACGTTATAATATTTAAATTACTTTAATCTTTTTAGTTTTATAATCAAATTTATTGAATGCATTTTGTTCTCTTAACTTTCAATACGATAAAATCTTTGCAACCAAGCATGCTTACTCGTTTGCATCGTAGCCTAACATCAGGCGACATAAATATTCGTTTATCTAAGAGTTGCAAAGTGAGAGGCCATTATTCTATTTAAAATACATATACTTTAAGAAAAGAACTATTAAAATTAGTTACTTTTTCCTTTAACCACTTAGATTTCTGTATCTTCTATAAATTACATAACATTTTCCTCCAGACATCTAAAATAATAAGAAAAAAGATAAAAACAAACACAACTCTAATCCAAAACATTACCAGCCCTGAAGACCCTCACAGAAATAGAAAAAAGAGGCAGATCGACACAGGACGAAATATCGAGTTAAGCGATATCCAAGAGCCGAATGCAAATTGCGAATCGGAAGGCCAAAGCCAGCGACGACGAGCAGCTTTTTGCCCACGACCACAACGATAGTTTCTATAGCGAGGCTGTGTTAGGCATCGCTGAATGCATGAAGTAATGGCGGGCCGCTTTCCGTTCCGACGACTTCCGTCCAGGCGAGGACGGCTCGTTTTACTGGGTCATCATGAGCGATCTAAACCGACGTCGCTTATAGTTCGGCTGCAGCTGGCAGCTTGTTCCATTGCGCTGCTTTTTGGTTATCGATGATGGATGTGTATTAATGATTTTGGTCGAGGTAATGATAGATTTGGGAATGAGGTAATGTAGTGTAATGTTGTAATGGAGTAAATGCGCAGAATCTATTTGTTTTCCTTGGGATGGAATAGGATTTTTAGAGATCGATGAAAAATCTTGTCCTTCGCTTTGCCAATCTGATATAAAATCAGTGCAAAATGACGCAACTTGAATTTTTAATTGGCTATCTGGATGATAACTGGTTAATCTAATCTGGCCGAATTTTTTCACTACGATCGTATTATTTGTTATTAAAACGTACCTGTGATTTTTATTGGTTTCTACTCTTTTAATAAGAAGAAACTTTTGCGAAAGTCATTCTGTAAACTCTTTAAATCGTCTATACAATGCTCAATGGCTTGTTAATAATTGAAAAATCTTTACTTAATGAAATTTCTTTTAGTACGATCAAAAATATCTAGTCTTATCTCAAACGAAACACTTTGAACAATTAGTCAACCTTCTATAACATAGTATTAGCTAACCGTAATGACCAATCATCCCTCTTTCCCACAACACTGTTAATCCATTACCCGAAGCCACTCCGTAAATATTAAAAATCCAAATACTTAAAAACTTAGCGCATCGAATAAGCAGAAAACCGCGCAGCGGAGAAAACCGGCAAACTCACCGATCAAACAGCCGACATTTTTCCAAAGCAGCTTAGAATATTTCGTCACCCGACAAACAACCGATCAATCATCAGAAATCCAAGAATCTAACACAGCCCTTCAGTCCTCACCTTTTCTCCAAAGCCTACAAACTTGCGCAAAAAAAAAAATCGAATCACGCCGATCGGCGCCAAGTCCAAGGCGAGCTTCTGATAATGCGACGCCGCCACCTAATCGCAAATCCAATAACTTACGCAATCCCCTTTATCGATCGTTTATATATTATATAGAACCGGCCGATCGCGCCTTATAAAGTGCCACTTCACCGCTTGGACTCGGTAAAAGTAAAAGTGTCTGGTTTAGGACGGCCGAGGCGAGGAGAAACTGAGAAAAAAAAGAGCACCTGAAGTGCCCCGACGTCATTCGATAATTATCGATTTCCAGGACTGGGCTGCGCACCGCCGACGGACGAAAAATCGTCCGCAGGGAGGAACGAGATAAGAAAGTTTCCGCGACCGTGAGCGCCACGTCATAAAACTTTGATTCGACGATTTCGAGCTTTTTTTCTTTCTTGGCAGCGGCGCGGGAGAGGCGCTAGTAGGAGGAGACGAGCCGTGAGTTTTAGAAGAAGTGTGTTTACGCTTTTCGTGAAAACGAGGTTCGAGAGATGTTTGTCGGTTTGTTTTGTGAGAGGGTATGTGTTGGGAGATGAGGAGAGGTTGGATCGAGAGATTTTATATTGGGAAATGTGTCGATACGTCGGGGGATTGTTGATGTTTAGATGGAAATGGCTAATTTCATGAGGTTGTTTGGAATTTCTATTTGATATTTACGCTGCGAGATTAAAAGATAAATTATGATTGAAACACAGAGGTTCTCGTGAATTGAAGTTATTAAATACTGGCTATAAAAGAAATTTCAGTTTAAGACTTTATTTATTATATTTATTTAATTGAGTATTAAATTTAAACGTGCGTATTTATCATTCAATTAATAAATACATTGATTCCACTAAGCAATTTTTAAACGTGTTTGTTTATCTAACACTAAATTCAATTAATTTCGCAATCTTCTTGTTTTATATTTACAAAACGACTAATAACAACCCTATCAAAAGCCACTAGTACACGTCTCATTCACAATATTTGCAATAGCCACCCCACAATGGTTTCAATAGGCAACAAGATAAACTATAATTTCCCTTTCAATCCATTAACAGACAAGCAAATTAGTCTAGAGCCAACACTTGTACAGCCATTCATCCATACAAAAGAATTTCGATCGCAAAAGCTCGTTGCTCTGAGAGATAATCGGTATCGTTGGAGTATTTAAGCAATTTTGTCCATTCGAGCCAGATGAATAGTCCGACCGTGAATTCAGCCTTTAAATATGATTGTCTATCCTGCTGTTGTGAACAGTGCGGAAAAACACCGTGGAAAGTTGTTCTGCGGACTTTTTTTTCTGGGCGTTGGTATGAATGTGCTGTCTGTGTCGCTCTGATTTTCCGATGACATAATGCTGTTGGAATGCTTTAGTCTAGAGTTGGGCGTTTAAGCTATTTACGATAATGATTTGTTATTAATTATTGGGAATTTGTTTTAGCTGAATGTGCTGAATCTAATGGTTTATGTAGTGCTAAATTAAGTGCGTGGTCTTAGAAAGACTTCATTCATGTAACCATTTAGAGGTAGAAGGTAACTAGGATTGAATTGACTACCTTTTAAATTAATTTTTTTGTTTTGGCAATTGTATGAAAGTCCATTATAGCTTAATTTTTTACTTTTACAAATTACGGCATTTAACAGTTAATTATTTTCAAGTGACTAGGTAATAAGTACAATAGATTATCTATCAAACTTTTATTTTTGTTATATATTATGACTCAACAATTATCTTTTACGAAAGAGTATTTATGAAATTTTTACTTACATTGTGTTTTATATTGTTTTGATATTACATTTAATAGGTACTGACCGATTTTTTCAATAAATGATTATATTTCTTATCTGAAAAATCTCGTTTCAAACAAAAAAATATATAACATGTAATACTAACAATAAATTAACTATGAAGTCATATCAAATTTAAAATTTTAATAATTTACTCAGAATATAATTATTTATTAAAATTAATAATGAAGAAGCTTTTAAATATTACAATTTTTGTAAAAACTATAAAATGTATAACTTACCGGAAATGGTAGTAGTTCACGCTAAATAATATTTTTTTAACGTCAGCAGCTTAATTATATGTTTCATTTATTTAACTTATTCTACAATGAGGTGTAGTAATACTTTTTACTATTATACGTCATCCATGATATACGACAGTAAAACTCCTTGGAATGTTTTCTTTGAAAAGTCTGCAACGGCGAAGATGACGGTGTAATTACGGTTTTTATTTACAATAGTAATTTAAATGTAAATATTATTAATGCTGAGGGAGCATTGAAACTATTAACAAAGTTTCCTTTAAATCCAGATAAATCATTAATGATGAAATAAATATTAATTAAAAAAAAATTAGTTTTTCTGTAATTATCAATTGGTTACGTCATATAATATACATCATTATATTAACATTTTGCAAAAGTTTATTTACTCAAAGTGGCTATAACTTTAATATCTTTCTTACTAATTTAAATTCTAAGAAAACGATTCTCTAACTACTTAACTATTTTAGATAACGTAAATAACTATTTAATTCAGTTATCAGATCCAAATAAAATTCAACTAATAATTTAAAAAAGCTTTCTTTTTTCTGCAAGTTGCATTATTTTTGCAAAGGCCAACCACACGTCCTACAATCCACAACAATTTTCACATCCGAAAACAACAAACCACGAACCTCCTCCCATAAATAAATCGAAAATCACACTCCAGAACGCATTAAATAATTTTCCGCAAATCAGGCATTTCAAACACGATCCGCACCAAAGACACACATGCACACACCTTTTCCATTGCCCCGTCCTTGCGCTATGCACGTCACACGCGCGCGAATCTCACGCTGAGGTCCTGTCCATACGCGCGAATATAACTCGCCGATTTTAGCGGGCCGAAGGTCATTGAGCTCGGTCATATTTTTTTTTTCTCTTTGTCACGTCGTCAGCGCGGCTCGTTTACACTCACGGGCCGGTTAACGCTCCGCCGTTATGAATATTAAAACTGAGCGAGCGAGTAACGATTTTGATACCATTGAGGGGCGCGCGCGAGTGTACGTGGCTACAATAAACGAGCGAGGCGAATTTTGGTTTTTGTTTTTGGAGTGGCGATGGTCGGTGGGATTGATAGAGGTGCTGAGGTTGTTTGTATCATGTTTTTTTTTATAGGTGATAGATTTTTTATTGTAATCGGTTTTTTTTATAGAGATTTGTTGTGGATTTTATAGTCTAATAAATTTTGTAATGGAAATTTGAAAATTTTTAAATTTATTTTTATATGAAAATCTCTAAGCTATACAGATACAGTAATGCGTAGAAATGTTTACGATTACTTTGTTCGAGTGTGTAAACGTTTGCACTGTTAGTTTAACGAATAGTAGGTGAACGTCTGTTAACCTAATTTTAACAACTAAAACCTGCTGATAATTTTTACTATGTATGTACACGTACCGTAAATATTATTTTTCCAAATGGAACCCCAAATGACAATGCCCTATATACAACCGCGCGATATAAGGCCTTCAATCATATAACATATTACCTTTTTTAAGATGTATAACTCTATTTATGATTCTGTCCCTTACGCTTGGGATAAAATCTACTTATACGTTTGTATTTGAGGTTTGCATATGGAAAATTATTCTTTATGACGCGTGTACGTTAAATAAATTGATTCACTGAAATAAAGTAATAACTTTCTTATCATGCATGTTCGTAAAAATAAATAAAAAAATGCACTATATTTGGAAATGAATCATCTTTATTGTCCAGCTGAAAAAATAAAAAGAATTTTACAAACACTAAAAAATTTTGATAATTTTCTCCAGTAAAATTCATATTATCGTATGCAAATATAAAAAACTTATCGATTCAAGTACTTAATCGACCTCAGTTTCCATAAAATTATCATCTTAGTACTTTATACAAAATTCGACATAACCTAAAGAAGAAATTTTAATCTATCATTTTCTCAACAAACTCACGCACCGTTTCCTGCGACAGTTTTTATTTGCAAACTCTTGACGTAAGCAAATAAGTGGCAAAGATAAACGCCGACTAAGTAATCCAAAGTATACAGAAATGTCGAGAGCAGCTTCAAGTGTAAATTTGCAAAACTTTTTGCAGAACCTTCTGATGAATCATATTTTCCCTTCAAAAAAAACCGACGGATTCGGGGTCGTTTCGTGTTCCGGATTCGAGGCCGACGATGCAGTAAGCTTGGTACGAGTCTAATACTAATAAGGATCTTGCGTGCAAAATAATAAACAAGATTGTTGCACGAATACATAAAATGACGGCTTACTTTGAAAAAACTTGATATACAACTACCAAAATAGGTTTTAATTTTAGGAAATAATTTAGACGTTCATTACAATACATTTTTATGATAATTTATGCCAGTACTTTTTTTCTTAAGTAGTACGCAAAACTTTTCCAAACATAAATAAGAATGTATTGCTAATTTTCTTCTTTTTGAGATTACTTCTGAAATCTTCCATTATAAGGCGCGGCGAATAAGCTTAAAAATACAGTTGCCTGGCATTAAACGGTTATAAAGTTTTTTATTTGCTTTACTAATACAGAAAGTTTACTACATAATAGTGGGTATTTAAGTTTCTTGACTTAATTCTCGATATTAATAGAGTTTTAAACTGATAAAGATATCTGGAATCACTAAGCGATTTGTAAAGATACAATTTTTCTTCAGTTTTTAACTTAATTTTCACATTAATTACTGTGACGTTGAAACTGAGCAAATATTTCGTTACATGATAATTAACCCTCTTTATATTTGAGAAAAACTCGTGATTACATTAAACAAGTTTTAATTAATACAAACCTTCTGTCAATATTAAAAATTTTAATGACTGGCGAACGAGTTAATTTCGTCTTTGTACTATTCAATGTTTGATTTTAATTACCCTTTTATAGTGCCTGTAAATCGAGCTTATACTGACATGTTAATAATGCCAGATTTTTTAGTTTATAAAAAGACTTATTATGAATTATATTACATATTTATTGTGCAACTATTACTATGGTACTGTGACACTTAAAAATAAAGAAAAAACTAAATGTAACACAATGTCAATGCTTATTATTTCTTGTATACTGAATGATGTTACAACGAAGCACTCAGATCTCGTAATAACAAACTGCACGGTTCTGGTTATAGTAAAAATAATTCTTTAACTGTACAAATATGTAATTTTTCCAACTGTAAAGATTCAAAGTGACCATGAAAAAATTTTGTATAACAGGCCTTCAGTTTACTGCGGACGACTGGATGCAGATTCATCGATCGGTTGCTCGACCCTGAAACATTTCTAGGTGCAAGTTCAAAGCCAGGGTCCACTGTTGACCAGTGTAGTCTATAGCATCATCTCCCAAGACTACCTTGTCTTGTCAAAAATTTTAAGAAATTTGAAAATTTTATCATTTTTTTTTTTTTTTAGATTTGATCTTTATAGTTTACAGTTAATCAAATATTCATTGCTTCCAAAATTGTTAGATAACCGATTTGTAAAATAGTGCTTTATTTACATACTAGTGAATAAGATATAAATCAAGGTACAATCACATGGTAAGATAAGTAAACAACCAAAAATTCGAATAAAAATGAGGTGCCACTTAAATTGACGATCAAATTATGAAGAGATCTGATAAAGAGGCTATCAAGAAAATTCCAACATATAATTCAAGCTTCGTTAAATAGTGCATTCATAATAAGTGTAAATAACTACTGGAGTTTATTATCTCACAACCTCTCTTGGAATTTTTAAATCAATCAGTGCTATTAGTTTAATAGAGAAAATTGTTTTCATCTATAATTCTAATAAGAAAATATTATCACTCCTTTTCTTTCTCTACTTCTTTGCCATTGCATGAAAACCTGTTTCAGACAATAGTCCAGTATAACTAAAAAATGGTTTAGTTAAGTATATTATTCTAATATCCAGAAAAAGTATTTGCAAGCTCGTAAAATAATAAAAAAATATGCTACACTTTCTAGTAAAAAACCTTATACTAACTGTGAATTTTATTATGAAATGGAATAACTCTTCACATTTCGCGAATACAATTTATCATTTTAAAGATTTTTTGGATTTTGACTGCGTACAACCATTTAAGATTTAGGCGTCCCTAGATATCGTGGTCCCGAATAATATAGACAAAATCTTGACTACTTAAAAAACAAAACGCAAAATAAATCCAAAAAAAACTTATAAAATAATCAAGAACCATCGCAAAAGCTTAAAATTCAATATCTTTCCAGAACTTATCGACGCACCAACACTCCATAACACCCCCACACAAACACTTCAAAACCTTAAATTCTCAAATTTCAGCCCTCCAACAACAACAACAACCACCACCTACAACTCAAAAAAAAGCTTGGGCCTCCGTGACGCGTTCGTCGCGTCATCCACGCGGCTACTACGACATGACCCCCACCAAGATCGGCGAGGAGCAGCGCCGGCAGCCGCCGCGCACGCCAGCTAACACACCGGCGGCTGGCGACGCTTATAAAGAGTATGTCTACAGGCCGGTGCCGGCGAGTTCTCCGCTCTCGATCTATCAGCCGACCACCCAGCCGTACGACGAGGAAGACCAGCAAGCGCCCAGGAGGACCAGCTTCAAGCTCATCGACATGGAGGAGAGCGGCTCGAAGCTACTGCAGTACGTGGCTGCCACTGCCGGTACGCTGAGGGAGATTCCTTTTTTTTTTTGGTGGTGGTTTTTTTTTTGGTGCGGTTTCGTGGACTGTTTACTCGTTGGTTTGACGGGATGTTTCTACGGAAGCTTTTTCAATTTTTTGCATTGTTTTTTTTTTTTTTTTTATTTAGTTCTTTGTGTTGGAGCGGATTAAGTGCGCGTAAGATCGAACTGTATCGAGAGAGCAATGTTTAATGATTCATTTAGTTTTGACTCTCTAGAGACAGCTGACGCCTCTGGTGCACGTGCGCGTGTATATCTTTACATATGCGAATATCAACGTGATGCCGATTTTATTTGTTAAATGCGTATTGGGAACTGTAATTTCAGCTTGATCAAATTAACGACGCAGAAAAGTTGATTGTTTTCTTCAGTGCGGGATGGTTGTTTTCAACGTTTTCTGGTAGTAAAAATGTTTATAGTTTAAATTTTTAATAATAACACTTTTATCAGAGTAATAAGTTTAACGATCTTTTATTGATATATAATTAAAAATATCTGGGAGAAACAGTTTTTAACGCTAACGTTATGTACAACTATTGAAGATTTTAACTAGATATGTAGTATCACTAGTACATAAGTATTTGTTTTATATGTTAACTTGGCGTCAAGATTCTTAGTAGTTATTTTGATTGCTGTTGAAAACAAACAGTCTTCTCTGCCGGAAATAGAGTTCGTATTTTATATGAAAAAGACTATGGAGTGACGATAATTTTCATTTTTTATTTTATCATATATTATACTTAAAAAAAGTATGATTTATTTAGTAAGATGTATATTAAAGATGTTATATTTACTTTTTATATAGTAAAATAATGTAAAATTCATTCTGTTATTAACGATTCAAAAATTCATATTTTGCCATAACTTTGGGTTTTGAAACTATAAACTTAGTGAAAAAATAGGGTTTCCTTAATTATTGGTAATAATCTGTTAAAAACTGAAAAACTCTACCGTCATTTTAATGTAAAAATGTTTATTTAAAGTTAAAGTTTAATTTTTCGTTAAAATATTTAAAAAATAGGATATTACGAAGTTTCGTGAAGATATAAAGCAATTTCAAACAAATCAAAATTTAAAATTTACTAATACGCAGATTGGCTGGAATCACCGTTTTGGTGGACTTGTGCAATTTCCTTCATCAACAAGTTTCATATCACATTACATTTAATCAAATGCATTTGAAAACAAGCTCTTCTAAATTCCATACCAACAGAAAAATTAAAAAACTTAACAATACAAAAAACTAAATCGAATCAGTAAAAAAAAAAGTATAATCGATATCAAGCAATACCCAGAGCACCTAAACAAACGCGGTATTTTTAAATTCGCCGTCCACGCGCCACTATTTACATCTGACTCACTTAATTTTAGAAGCAAGTATATTGAACCTCGCGTCTCTGCCATTGTTAAATATAAATTTTATTAATTGATCATGCATAAGCTACTTATCCGCTATTAGTCGCACAAAAAAAAACAATTTTTTGTGTTCTCTCTCTCTCTCTCTCTCTTTTTCTCTCTCTCTCCGTTAAAAAGTTGGCTAATCTCCAAAGAACGCGATAATTTTATCGACCGACAAAAGAGAATGAAAAAAAGAAACGGATAGCGCTCATGATTCGCACAGGCCAGTGACAGTTAAAAGAGGACCAAACAGGCAATTGTCAGTTTGTTTCCACTATAGGAGAGGGTAGCTGTTGAATACCTTTTCTTAAATGGAATATTTCTGATACTGTGAAAAAATTACTGCTGATAGTGGATGTCGCTGTCATTTGTGGAGAGAACTATGTTTTATAGCTTTACTCCGTGCTTGTATATATTTTTAAAATCTTGCAGCTTATCGTCAAAGTTGAAAAACTCAAGTTTAAACAGGTGTATGAAAGAGAAGAAAAAAAAGTTGTTTTGTATAAAATATGCGTGTGTTATCCTTATCCGAGGTTCAAAATTCTATAAGAGTTATTTTATTTATTGATTTATTTACTTAGCTAACGGTTAAACTAGCATAAGGAAACTATAAAAATGTAATAAAGTAAATCCTCAATGAAACTTCTGCGCGGGTAATTAACATTACGTGCGTAACAGCTGTCTTTATTATTTATCTGTTTATTTACACTAACCGTTATTTTATTTAACGCATAAATATTAATTATAAACTTTCCAACTCTCCACCTAATTATAATTATTCAACTCAAAGCGAATATATCCCTCGCGCAGACATCACATCGATTAAAAACCGCTCCCAAAGTTCGCAAAAAGCAATCAATCACCCGCCTAATCTCAAAAAGATTCATCCTCATTAAAAACAAAAAAAAAAATCAGACAAACAAAAAAAATCCGCGTGGAAAATCTGAACTCTTCGAGCTGAGGAAATTTTTAAATCCAGATTCGCTCGGTCCGATTGTCAGTATCAGCTAGCGATCGATTCTTATCTGGCAAAAAATTCAAGCAAAATAACTCACTTACATGGGGCGGAACTAAAGCAGAAAAAATCGGCGCGATAAAGCAGAGCACAAAAAGATTCGCGCGCTTGCGCGGCCGGCTGTGTGTAGTGCGCCGGCTGATAATAAGGAAGTACTTTGAAAAGATTGAAATCTCGGGGCAATTTAATGCGGACTGCAGCTCTGCAGCGTGCAGATGATCTGGGCGCTTTGATAGTTGGCATGTTCTCTGGCACCTGGGCGTGAAATTTGATAAAATTTATGAAAATTTTCGTATGGCTTTTGATAAATTTTCTGGTTTATAAGATTCGTAAGTACCTGGATTGTACGCGATAAGAGTTACGTTAATATTCGAAACTTGTTCGATTTAAAGATTATCATATGAATTTTAAATTAAATTATTATTTCAAAAACCAACTTAGAAACTTTCTTACAAATTTACCTTTACTTAACAAAGTACATACTTCCCAAAACCATCTCACCTGCGCGTCAACCCAAATTCACCCCCATTCAAACCCTCCCCCCTCTCACCCTTCTCCACCCACCAACGCCAGCAGCTCGAAATTCCCTCGCAAAATTCAGCCGCAAGCCAACGACAATCCAACAAAGAGCCTTTACGGAAGCTCCAAAGATACATATATACCCATCGCGGATGGCCGGAAGGAAGGAGAGACGACCTCGTTCGTTCGCGCGCCGAGAGCTAGCTCCTATACACGTACCTACACACATCGAGAGGCAGCTTTTCATTAATTTTCCAGAGAGGATCGGCCGGCTCTCTTGGCCGCGACTTTCGAGGGCGCATTTCCATATACATCCATATCAGCGCGGGGGCTCTTTATTACTCATTCATCGCGCCGCGCGTGGCTTCTGCAGATATATACTGGATTTATATGTCTGAATGTGTGTGTAGAGAGAGCTGGATGGGTTTGCTAGCCGCTCGTAATTATAAGCCTTTCATCAGCGCGTTTTCCCGAGGTGATTGTTAATTGGGTTGTTAATTAGAGGTATTATGAGGGTGGCTTGCTGAGTTTTTGATTGATTGTTTGGTTTTTGGGGTTTTTGGGATTAGGTGCTGTTGTGGGGGTTATTTTGTTGGTGAATTTTATGAAGGTTTGTCATTTTGTTCTAAAAAGTTTTTAATAAAGGCAGAGAGTAAATTGTTACGCAAAATGTAAAATAAATATTTCAATCACAAAGGTAGTTACCCATAATAATCGTTATTATGACAGCCGATATCTTCATTGACTTACATAAGAGCTTAATAAAACTAGAATAATTTATGCTTTACAAACTCGGCCAACAAGTAAATATTAAACGTCGCACTATCCTACTTAATTAGTTTAACATTTTAATCACACGGCTTGTACACACATTCGTCAAAGCTACCATCAACCGATAAGAATAGACAAAAATCAGATAACATTATTACACGTGCACGTAACTATTCCGAATTAACGTCTGAACAAGGTCTTCCCGAATTTTCGTCGTCGCACGAGCCACATCGCTAAGCTCTGGGCGGATAGTCGACGAAAAATAGGAGAAAAAAATAACATCGAGATACTTAATTACAGCACTTACGCACGGTTTTGCGTTGTAATGTGCACTCTTGCATTGTTCTGCTGAGTTGTATAGCTAACAATGCGGACCGGATACGCAAAACGAGTTAATACGATATTTATTATTATCTTACGTAACATACATTTATACGTAAATTACCAAAAACCACTCAATCAACCAACACCCAGAAAATGTATCAACTTCAACCTCAACATTCAATCCATACCACTCTAACAACCTACTCAATCGAATTCTCACGCACAAATATTCGCGAAAAAAACAAAGAAAGACTTGCATACGCGAAAATTTGCATACACCGCGCGCGCGCCAAATCAGCCGACTGCGGTTCGCGCGCGCCCAGGTAGCGTAACACTATATCCTCTTCTTTTCGAGCCGAGTACTATCTCCGGCGCGCTCGACACGTGACGAGTTACGCGATCGCAGGCGCGATTACAGTCGAAATTAGAAACGAGCTCGCGCGAGGGACAGCCTCGTGAGGCTATAGAAGCGAAGTGGCTTTGAGAGGAACGATTCGAGCTTTGGCACTTGCGCTCGAGGTGGATGTTTTGTAGGGTTGATTCTGGTTGGATTAGATTGGTTTTGGCTTGAAAAATGTTTAACGTTTTATCGAAACTTTTTCTACTCAGATACTTAGTACGCACGTGAAATTGATTAAAAGAGTATAAAAAGCGGGCTGAAAAATTTAATTAACAAACTTGGAAAACGGTATTACATCGAGATCCATACGGTTAAACTAATAAACGCACGAAGCTAGCGGCAGTCACACGAGCGAGCGCACAAACGCACGATTTAGCGAGGCGGAATTCGAAGTTCCATCGCTCAAGTAGATAAAGGCGCGATCCGGTAAGGCGCGAGAGACACGAGCGAGAAGCAACTTTCATTACATGCAAATGAGGATTTAAATTGAGCTATTACTTGCGTCAAGTAGATAATCCCGGCGGCGGTCGGGGCACTGTAAGCTCGAAATACGATACACATCGATTAACCTTATTTTACTTTTTTTTTTTTTTTAACTGAGCTTGAGACTTGATGAATTTACGGTTTTATTGATAGTTTGTGTATAAAAATTGTCGTTAGCAGTAAGAGTTTATTATATATGCGAGATGTTTTTGTTTAATGTATTAATTTAATCAAGTTTTTTTTTGCTGAATCAGAGAGGCTTGCTGTATCTTATAAAATCAGAGCAGAATCATTTTAGAGATATCTTTGATTATGAACAGAAGGGTCAACAGCTTTTTGTTCGCTAATCTTTTTTGATAACACCTTTAATTAATCTTTTTGAACTACCTTCATAAATCAATCCTTAAACACACCCACTGCAAATAAAAACCATCACCCAGATTTCGAAACACCAAAAAAAAAAACCCGTAATCTCCGAAAAACACAACATCGCCCAAACCAAGAAATTAACACAGCTTCCCACCGTCTCGACATCGACTAACTTTCCCCCTCCCCTTCCACAATCGAATCACCCCGGAAGCAACAGCACCTTCCCCCTCCTCCTCCCCCCTAACGAGCGGAAAAAGCCCGTAAAGGAAAAATCGACGCGGCGAGAGCAACGGATTAATCGGAAAGCTACTACCACCTCTTCTGTCTCTCTCTCTCTCTCTCTCTTTTTTTCTCTCCGGTAATCTCCTTAGCGCAGCGCGCGCGAGGCGCCGATAAGAAGCTATATAGAAGCCGAATCCCTCCTCCCGACGCTCGCCCTTTTTATCCCCCCCTCCTCGCTGTCTTCTCGTTTATTTTGTATCGAGAGAGATCGCAAGGACTAGCTAGAAAATTTTCCCGATAATCTTAGATCAGACGCGTACTGGAGAAGACTCGGATTTAAAAGCGGCGAGTGGAATTTGCGGCTGGGTTTGATTGATCGCGAAGAAGATTCGGCTGTATGCTAATTGGGGATGGGTTATCGGTTTAAATTCTTGAGGTTTAGGCGGCTTTGATGCGGGATCGATAAGCTGAGGTTTACGACATCTCGATCGCGCGCTCGATTAGAACGGCTGTAATTTGACGACGATTTTTTTATCGATGGATAATCGGAGCTTAAGCCTGTACAGATGTTGCAGATTGTACACGCGTGCAGTGTTTGTGTTGGATTGATCGTCAGCACGTTTGGTTGATTTGATTTTATTTTTTATACAATAGGATGGTTAATTAAATTATTAATTTTTGAGTGCTTTTAAACAAATTTAAAAAATATTTATACTTTGTTAAGAGAAATCCTATCCCTGATCATATAAGCCTAATATACTTATCTCTCCGAATGCATGCAATACATTTTTTGGTTTTTATAAAAGGTACAATTTCATCTTTTTTTTTAATAATAAAAAAGAGCATCAAATTTATATACAGTTATTTTAAAATACCAATAAAAAGACGAAATAGAACGATTAAAGAAGTTTTCAAATTGTTGAGAATTCAAAATAAAAAAATTACTATTTAAAAGCGTATAAATCTTAAAATTTAGTTAGTTACGAAAAATAAAAAATTCAGAAAGAAATAACCTCCCCCTAAAAAATCCAGTAAATAAAATAAATACATGGAAAATGTCTGAATCAATCTTGTTTGCATTTCATTACATAAAAAAAGTCACAAACTACATAGACACTTACTTATATATTTAATTAACATATTTGTCAAACGTCGTGTTATAGTGAAAAAGTACAGACAGTGACGATAAATTCCTCAGTTTCATATGTTTATCATCAACAGCAGCGAGCTTTATCACATCGCGCGACACGAAAATTGACGCTTTCAAGCACTCGCCCACTTTTAGATGTTATTATGACTCGATGATTATAATCGGTTAAATACGGCTTCATACGACTAATGCATAATTTATCGTCGAAGCCTGATACAAGGATGTAAATGATTATTAATACATTGTTTATTATTGGCGATTTGCATGTTTATCCCGATAATTAATTAAGTTTATGATAAGATTTTTTGTTTATTGTTATCGGGTTTCACTTTTAGCTCGTAAACATTTACTCTTCGCTAATTTCAAAGTTGTGTATCATCACACACTGCTTGCTAATGAACTTTGGAACTACACAGATTTAACGGAAAATTTTGCTTTGATAAAAATTCAAAACTAATTTTTATAACAGTGAAGAATGGAATTCATTGTTAATGAATGAAATACTAAATTAAGAATAATTAAGGAAATACAAGTACATTTAACTTGTTTAAAAACTAAAGCAACATAAAAAAAATCTCAGTTTATAAACAATTAAAATTCGAAAAATGCACTTTTAGTCCATAGTATCCCTGGTAGAAAATTGACCATATGTTAAAATGACACTTATCTAAAAATTCTTGAAAATTGCTTTGAACAGAATTTCTAGATAAGTGTTATTTTAATTTTTGTTGACCAGAAATTTTGACCAACATATGGTAAATATTCTACCATACTTAAAACAATAGAAAAAAAAGCCATTATAAATCGTAACCACAAACTCGTCCAAATAACATCCCCAACATCACCTTCATAATCCCAACCTTCCCTCCGAAAAAACTCCGCACATTACATCACAAGACCATCTCACACCACATCCAAACACACCGCTTATCAATACCCGTCGCATTATTCACGATTACAGCACTCGCTGCTTCACAAGACACACAGAACTATAGCCGATCTTGTCTCTCATTTTTTTTACCTGCGCGTCAGCTAGCGAATTTTTCTGCTCGCGCAATCGTTGCGCAACCAGCTCTCGGTTCATTGATAATTACGGAAATGCACCGTTTTACGACGCGCGAGATAAAGCCGTACAGCGTGTTTTTATTTACTCCGCGGCGCGATCGGTTAGTCCTCTTTTTCCGTTTATCCGCGCTCGCGATTTTATTACCGCAAGCTAAATTTCACAATTCCACTTTATCGCTCGTGAATTGCTTTATAATTTGCTCTCTGATTGCTTTAATCGCCCCTTCGGAATTCTAATTGTAAAAGCGATCACGCTTTGGGTAAACTAGTAAATAATAGCCGCTCAAAGATGCATTTGGCCAGGGCGTACGTGTATAGTTAAGGTCTAATTAATTCTTAGTCACGGTCTCTTTAATCGCCGCCGGGCTGTATACGAGCGTGCGGGTGCATTATTATACGAGCCGCGAGATCCTTTTGTTTACCGCGAAAAGTGAACGCGCTTTTTCGATGCTGTATTACGGTTTTAAGCTTTTAATGGGTCGAAGTGCGATTTTTCATTTTTCTCGTCGACGTACTAATTTGGTATTAATTAAGGCTGCATTCTTGGCCGATGACGAGAAACAAAAACAATGGCACGTTATCTGCGATCTTTGTGATAATGCTCGTGCTCGGGAACTATAGGTGCCTGTTTAGTTGCTTCTCGATTAGATTTTTTTAATGAGATATCTTATTGCTCATTGTGATTTTGTGCTGCAAATAAAAAAACTGCGTTGCCAGGTGAATCGAGTGTAGATAATTTTAATAAAAGAAAAATATTAACTAATCTTGTGTTACGTGCTTGTTTTAGATCTTTATAATACGATTTTATTTTTCGATCGATTGTTTTTATTTGATTGCAATATTTGATTTTATTTAATTGCAAAGATACCGGTATATTTAATATATATTAGAATAAAAAATTGAATAATTCCTAATTAGGACCTAATCTTCTTCTGTTAGGGCCTAGTTAGGACCTGAAGAAGTCAGAGAGATCGAGTCAAACTAATTAAATTTATACTCGAAATATCTCATAACTACTTTCTCTAAATCTATTTAACCACTTAATTAAAGTTCAAAAAGATATTTTTCAATATCCTTTATTAAATTGTAAAAACCTTGAATTGACAGCGAACCTATGTATCCTGGCATCCGGGGCAATGATGGGCTGGACGAGTCCAGTCCTGTCCTATCTAGAGAAGGATCCGGTAGTATCGGAAAATCCCTTGGGCGTCTCGATCTCAAAGGAGGAAAGCTCATGGGTCGGCTCCCTCATGACCATCGGTGCCGTTGCGGGCAGTCTGGTATCTGGATACCTCGGAGAAAGGTGAGCTTTTCTTTGAATACACTATGAGTAAACTAGATTTTTATCACCCAAAAAGGCTTTTTGTTCTTAAATTTATCAATAAATGGTTTGAAAAAATTGTACGTATTAAAGGTTTGGCCGCAAGCGAGCGCTACTATTCAGCGTAGTGCCCTATCTCATAGGCTGGGCTTTAATAGCGACGGCCAACTCTCTCGCCTTTCTCTACGCCGCCCGCGTGATTTTTGGCATTGCGCTTTCCATAAACTTCACGATCGTCCCGATGTACTGCGGCGAGATAGCTGAGGTAAATATTCAATCAAAATTACCTATAATCTAACCAAAATTTGTCTTGTGTACACGATCTATTTTCTTTCAGACGAGCATCAGAGGCGTTCTTGGCTCATTTTTGCAACTTTTCGTGACCATTGGTTTGCTGTATGCGTACGGTATAGGTCCGTTCGTCTCGTATACGATATTTTGGATAGTGTGTGGAGCCTTGCCGATTGTCTTTTTCGTCTGCTTCATGTTCATGCCGGAATCGCCGTATTATTTGCTAAGTAAGGGGGAGAAGGACGAGGCCATTGTGGCTCTGGCTAAATTAAGGGGTAAAAGTACGAACGGCGTGAAGGCTGAGATCGATGAGATGCAGGTATGAATTTTTTTTAACTAAATGCTTTTTAATTGTTTTGTTTTTATAAATAATTAGTAGTTATAATAGTTAATTATGATTAAATATAATATTAATATATTTTAATTAAAAATAATCAATAGTTATTAATTTTTAATAGTTTTAGATTATAAAACAAAAAATTATATTATAAAATTTACTAAAACGTTGATTGAATTACTTATTTTTTAAGAATTACCTACGAAATTACATAAGAAAGTATGCAAAAAATTGTGAATTGTGAAACATGACAAATGACTAGTCTTTTATAATTATTCAAATTGACGTTTTAATTTTAAAACTTAATTGTTTTTTCGTTTCACATTCTCGCGTGATATAATTTCTTATGCGATTTCATCGAAAATAATTTTGTTTTGTTACGATAAAAACTTAGACTTTTCTAATCTAAAAAAATTTCAAATTCCAATAATCATACACGACGTTTCACCAACTCATAAAAAATCTAATTCAATTTAACTTTCTATGTCAGGCATCGGTAGACCAGGCATTCAGTACCGATGTCTCAATAAAGGACCTATTCACCGTCAAGGCCAACTTCAAGGCTCTACTATACACCTGCGCAGCAGTGAGCTTTCAGCAGCTGACGGGCATCAACGTGGTTCTCTTCTACGCTGAGAACATCTTCAAAAGCACCGGAACCACCATTGACCCGGCTATCTGCACCATCATCGTCGGAATCGTCCAGTGCGGTGCCTCCTGCGTCACGCCAATCGTCGTTGACAGGCTGGGAAGACGCATGCTGCTTATTGCCTCGGGTATCGGAACAGCCCTTGGCACCGTGAGTATTTATTTTTGTTCGTGAGAAGAGAGGTGTGAGTTTAAAAATGTTATTATACAGAATTTTTTCATAAATTCTTAATTAATGGAATTCAATTATTAAATTTACATCGTTGCCTCCATGAAAAGTGCACATAAATTTCGAAAACAAGGATGAAACAATTTATTCGACAAATAAAACACTCGATAACACCCAATCGTGCGAACCGAATCGCTATAAAACCTCGCCGCGACGCCAAAGCAATCTGAAAAATTTCTACGGCTTCTGGTAAATACGAGCGCTCCGCGGGCTTTAAAGCGAAGACACGCTCGGCGCATCGAAATTGCATTCCGAGCCCGAGCGCTTCGCAAGGCCGGTAGTTCGTCACCAGCGCCGCGCGCGCTTCAGTTTGACGGATCGCGTTTTTCCTCCGTCCGTTTAATTAAATCGATAAGCGCCGCGAAGGCGCGCGACTGATAAATTGAAAGATGCGGTGCCGGCGTTATTTTTTGTTATGTTCTTTTGTCTTTTTACTCTAATTGCCTTTTTTTGTACGTCAGCGCGGTTATGTTACTGATTGCGCGGGCTTTTTTGCGGAAGTTTTACTGTGTTCTATTTCATTTTTTTATGGATGTGGTGGTTCACTTGTTTCCAAAGTATGAATATTTTAAGCAATTGTATGATTTGATTAAGCTATGCAGTTATAATGCAGTAAAAGAATCAAACTTTGAATTGAGTGTGTATGCATAATATATTTTATGCAAGTGTTTATTTATAATTATGCAATAGTAAAATAAATAAAGTAAAATGTACCGTACTGCGATGGTGAAAATAATGCAATAAAGTTACTTTAAAAAGGCAAATTTATCTAACAAGGAGAGTGTCATGGATTTACCTGAAACTTTTTCAGTGTCTTCTTTGGTCAAAATAAGGAGACCCGTGTCTCAGGGTTTCTTGAATAGACCTTAAAACTCAAGCTATAAATTGTTTTCGTATTATAATCTAGTATTTAAAAAAAAAACAGCTTACAAGCAAAACCGTAATAATTTAGTTTGCATAAGCCTTATTTAATGTTCCAGAAATCAAAATAAAATTAGATAAAACAAGCTATAATTTGCTTTTTAAAGAATTAAAGAATATTAATTTGGTCGAAAGTTATGGTAGATTAAATTGAAGCCCTTGCATTACAC
>UELX01004032.1:0-20007 GCA_900480035.1 Eupelmus urozonus
ACCAAAATTTTTATATATATTTATAGGAGCGACTTAGTTTCATTTAGAGCAAGAAACAAATGAATATATACCTTAATGATTGCTTTTCAATCATTTTAACAAACTTTGAACTTAAAAAAATTTGATATTTATCAACTACATGTTTTATAAGTAATGTCATTTAATAAGAAAAGTACCAAATTTATACTTTTTGCCAGATAAGCAGCGAAAAATTATCTTTGAGTCTCTTAATAATTAATACTTACAATTTGATAGCGCAATTTCGTTGCTCAAATTTAAATTATCATAACTTTGAACCAAATTTATATTTTTTAATTTTGAAAATGAAATTAAGATTTAAATATCAAAGTTTTCGAAGAATGGATCTTTTCATTTTAAACGAAAATAGCTTTGGAAAAGTATAAACAAAATTCATGATCTACAAAACCGGTACTCTTTTTTGCAACAAGATATATCACATATTGCAAAAAGAATATCAATTATCATAAACTCACCTCTGATGCGCCTCGGGAATAATATCATCAATGACGACGTAGATCATAGCTCCCGCCGCGAAGGCCAAAGCATACGGCAGCACCGGCGCGGCAAGAGTGACACATGCCGCCCCAAGTACACCAGCTATAGGCTCGACCATCCCCGACAACTGGCCATAAAAGAAGCTTTTGAACGTGCTGAATCCCGCGGCCTGCAGCGGCAGCGACACCGCCAAGCCCTCGGGAAAATTTTGAATGCCAATTCCCAGCGCCAGGTTCCTTAAATCACAGAAAAAAATCCAGCACTATTAAAAAAAAACGCCAAAAAGCAAAGCAAGCGCGCATCAATTAAAAAAGCTCGCGCTAGCAGCCTCTTCTACACCTGCAATCGGAGGCAACAAATCGACGCGGCGAACAATCGTCCATTGTAAAGTTCGCATATTTCCTCGAGCTCGCTCGCTGAAACACGTGTGGGGGCGAAATTCGAGAAGTCTCGCGCGCGGAGGAGTCCGCAAGCAGTTATGCCACGCGCCTGTGTACACGGGGACGCGGACACGGGAGGACGAGTTCCCCGAGAGTCGGCTTCCACATTCCCCGCATTTTTAACCCGCGCGCCGCTTTCATTCAGCGCGCCGAGCCGCCGGCGACTCTGCGTTCGCCGAATTCCTTATCGCGCTATCTTTCCTCTTTTCTGCGGGCTGCCTTTTTTTTTCTCAAAGCTTGCGCTTATTCATTGCGAGTGCGTACGGTTTTAGATTTTTATTTTTTCGATAAACCGCAATGAATTTCCCACTGGTTAATGCTCTAAGCGCTCCCTAAGCTGAGCGGCCGCTCCGGCGCTTTCCCACTATATAATAAAGTTAAATCGCGATAAACAGATATATCGGGGGCCCTTGAATGAAAGCCGACAATTTTCCCTCGCGGCGATATGATACGGCGCTCCTCGGCCAAGCTTTCCTCTGCCGAGCAAAAAGCCTTTAAAGACGCGCGCGCGCGCACTTAGAAGCGGCTCGCTCACACAGAGCTCGAGCTGCACATTCACACTCATATTTACACGTACGCCGGGGCCTGCAAGAATGAAGCGCGCGCGAGGGCTGCAGAAGAAAGAGCTGCTGGCGCGCAGGTGAATGAACGGCTCTCTCTCTCTCCTTCTCTCGATATATCGTACACACAGAGCGGCGGTTTCGTGCTTTCTCGCGCCTGCAATATCGCGCGGCCAGCATCGCAGTATTGCAATTAACCGCGCCGGGAGAGCGAGCCCCGTGCGCGCGAGGAGAGCACGGATGAATGGAGCGAAAAGGTGAGTATACGCCGGAGAGGTTGGCTATGTGGATCTTTGAGCTGGGAGAGAGTGGAGCCTTTTTTCCTCGGGCTGTGTGTGTGTGGATATGCCGAGGAGAACAAAAGATTTGGCCTTGAGACCGGATGAATGGGGAGCTGAGGGCTAAGGACTAGGATGGAAACTTTAATTTTGCGATAGCTTCTATTGAGGCTGCTGCGTGCTTTTAAATGTTGTCTAGGCTGATTGATGCTTCATGTGCTGGAGATTATTGAATTGGGTGAGAAATCAATCTGTGGTGCTTTGCTGTCGGATGAACAATAGTACTGCTTAGTGATTACGTAACAGTGCATTATTAATATATACTTGTACAAATAATGATGTAGGAGCATTTTGTTTTTACCTGATGTGTATTTTAAAAAACTAATTGTATAGGCAAGTCATTGAAATTCGCTAAGCTCTAAGACAATTAAATTTCCCATTCACCCATTTTCCTATAAAATCCACTGTTACCGTTTTCTATTAGCCTCAACTCAACCTCCAGATATCCAGCCGCGAAAGCTCGTGAAAGCAAGAATCTCAGAACACTCAAGCGTCCCGAGCTCATAAAAGCGCCTCGTCCGATGGTTCTCATGCGTAAGATGGAATCGGCGCGGCTACCGCAGCCTGAATGAATGAGCTAACAGCTCTCGCGCTCGCGCGGGACCATCTACACGGCGCATTCCGCCGCGGGGGGACAAAGATAGCCGGCGGACTCTCGAGCTTCGCGGAAAGACGGATAGACAAAAGATCTAGGGAGCGCATAAGCAGCTGAAACAATGCCGCTCTGCAGGTGAATGAATGAACGGCGCGATCTCTGTGAGCGTCGCTGGAGCAGGCCATTTTTACGCAGCCGGCCATTGCTCGCTCCGAGTATGAGTATATGCCTGTGTGTATGTGTGTGAGCGCGCGCATTCCGACAAGTCGCTACATAAGAGGAGGTACAGTTAACCTGCCGCGACTCCCGTCGTCCAGCGCGCAGCTCGACGCGCGAGATCTTCGAGAAGAGAGAGAGTGCAAGAGAGAGAGAGAGAGGGGGGAGGTACCTCGAGGTCACTTGCAGACGCGGAATGCGCCTTTTATTTCGTCATTGTCTGCGCGACGAGGAGGATTTGGATTCAGGGCTTTTTGGGATCGGCCGCGACTGCGTCGATGAAAACGCGGGAATTAGTAGACTGCCTGTCTCGGCGAATATTGACTGTCTCAGCGATGGTATTTATAGATTCGAGATATACCTGTTGCTTATGTAAGTCAGATTGATCCGTCGATACGGGCGCTAATCTACATTACCAGTTATTCAATATGAAATATATAAAGTATAGACACTATACGCGTATATTGCACATTAACAGATACACATTCTCTCTACAATCGAGAATGACCGAAAAACTGTAAAACCTTTCATTCGACCATAAAATTCCAGCCATAAATCCCCCGAGACATCCCCGAAAAGCAACCGATCGCGTATACCGATCTCCACTACAAAAGCCACGTCGATTCCCGCTCGAAGTGACCCTCCCGCTTGACAATGAAAATCGCTCGTTATTGTCGGGGGGCTAGCGCGCTGACCACGCGCCGTATCGATTAGACGAGACATTAACGCCCGAAAAAAGAAGAGCAACATGCAGCTTTCTTTATTCCCGCTCAGCCAAGAAGCCGAGCAGAGAGAGAGAGAGAGAGCCATTGTTGTCGATCGCGTATTTTGCGGTAATTTATGGGAGCAAGAGCGAGCCATTGTCGCCTGCAGTGTGTACGACGGAGAATTCGACTCGCTCCGGAGAGCTCGATATGTGGAAGGGCTGCGCGTGTGGAAGAGAAAGAAGCTCCGTTTGCGTATGAGTTTAAAATAAGAATCGCAACGCTCGCGTTTTATTATAATCCTCTGGAGTAATCTAGCAATACTCGCTGCAATTTATACAGCGGAGTCATGAAAATCGTGCGTGGCTCTTGCAATAATTCAAAAATAAGTGTTACCGTTTCATCCAGCGGCGCAGTTCCGGCTCTTTGTTGCTAAACTCAAAAGCCGTTAATCACTCGGCATCGAAGATTGGATGCAATTTCGAGCTCTCTCTCTCTCTCGCGATTTTCGAGAGAGAGAGAGAGAGCAAGATTTATGCCGCGACTTCTAATCCAAGGATTTTTGGTTTCGCGCTGCTGCGGACCACCGGCGACGCGCTGCAGCGATCAATAAACAAAACAGCGGAACGGCAATAAAGCAGCGGCGCTCCACTTTCCGGAGCTGCGCTCGTGGAAGCATCCGAGTATGTACCTGCGCCGGTAGCCTCGGCGGACTCTGTCATACTTGGCTGTGCATATTCAAGTGTACGAGCGGCATGGATTTATCGATTAACGTAAATCACGTTCACGGATGTTACGTCACAAAGACGGAACGAGCGCGTCGCGAAAATAAAGCGATGAAAGAAACGCGGGGAGCGGAAGGAAGAAAGGAGAGAGAGAGACGGACGGAAGAAAAGTTCCCCAACCTGCAGCTGTCTGCTCGCGCGGTACTCGCTTTTCTGGGCTGGATGTGTGTGGGGTTCGGAGATGCGGAGTGTGTAAAAGTAACCTGGGTTTTATGCCGTTTTTCGAGTACTGCTCTCGGGATTCGTGTGTCTTTTATTGATGATTTAGAGGGGAGGGATCGGTTTAGATGGTATTGAGAAGTTTCGGGATTATTGCGGCGCGGTTTCTTTAGAGAAATTTTAATTTGTCTCGAGTTAATGAGGCTATATTGTAAATATAATAAATAACTACGTTTCAACAAATTTAATAAAACATATTATTCTACATTATGACCATTTTTCCTTTATCTGCTTACCACTACACTCATCACATTAATTCCACACAACGCCACATCTCAATCAACCAAAGTCCCCCATCAAAGCTCACCACCAAAAAAAAATCCATCTTTCCCCGAACCCACATCGACATAGCCGCGCTCCATCCTAGATAAAGACAGCCAGTGTGCGAGCCCGCGGCACGTGCTAGACTCGAAAACCTCGAAAGAAGCATAAAAGGGGGGGGGGGCAGATAGAGTTCAGCAGAATCTCTCCTGCTTGCGGATTGCCAAACTAGCGGCCTCTGTGCGCTAGCGAAACACACGCCGGTCAACGTCCGCTCGTGAGAACGGAATGTAAGTTTCGTCGCGACTCGCTCTCTCTCTCTCTCCTTCTCTTTCTCCTCCTCCTTCTTCTTCTTCTTCTTCTTCTTCTCTTCGCCTCGCTCGCTCGCTCGGGCGCAAGTAGTTTTTCTCTCTGTTCGCGCCGCCGCCGACGTGTTCGTGTATATGTGTGTGTGTGCTGCACGTAAGGAAGCTACTCCTTTTTCATTTCGAAAAACTACTGAGCTTCTTCAGAGAGAGAGCCTCGCCTGCGCTGATAGGAATCGGGGATTTTCGAGTCCTGGGAGCTTCCTCTTTTTTCGGAGCCCGCGGGGATCGCTCGAGCTTAACGCTGAGAGCTGCTTGGAGAATGGAAGATGTTAGTTGGAAAAATTCGAGCTGGTTCTGCAGAGGAGGAGGAGATTAGATGGAGGAATGCTTTTTAGAGATGGGTTGTAGGGAACTGCAGTACCGACTAGTAAAGATTTCGTTTACAACAATGTCATAAACTATATTTATGGTAATAGTGTGGTAACAATTATTTTCGTTTAAATAACAAGTGGTTTTATTAAAAATCAAAACAAGTACGCGTGTGCCATATAAATTTTTTCCCACACCGTTCGCGCACGTGTACGTTTTTTTCCCCACTCGATTCGCGTGTCACGGTGCTTTTTTCGCGAGGAACGCGCCTCGAAGATCCCGGGACGAGGAGAAAGTCCCTCTCATACAGGCGAGAGAGCGCGGAAATCAAAATGAAATCTCGGGGCCTTTAAATTGGCCGGGCATTTGTCGATGTAGGAAATCAATGGGTAGTTTTAATAACGGAAGTTTTGCCTCGCTGGCCTCGATTAATTCGCCGCGCGCTACTATCCACTAACTCGCGGATTCTCGGCCTCGCGCGCAAAAATGAGCCCGGCTAAATTAATGCACGTCGGCCTTTTATTTCTCCGGGGTATTTGATTTAATTTGAAAAGCCGCCGATAATAAGTATGCAAAGCATTTCTATAAATAGGCGCGAGCGAAAATACGGATAATTTTGCATATTCATGTGATAAATTACATTTCCAGCATGATCGAATTACATTCTCCCCCCCACCTCTCGCAGGCTGTGTGTTGTGCATTCAATTAGATGCAGGTAGCTGATTTTAATTTAAAAGAATGCGCGTGCGGAATCGAGTTTTATCGAAGAAAAACGCTCGATGCACACACTTGCGCGGCGTATAATTATACGCGCGGGCATTATTTTACGACAAAATTCTTAGAAGAATGCCGATTCCTATCCTATAGAATAACGCCAACTGGCTTTTGCCTGGAATATAATTTTGAGCTGGCTTTCCTTTTTAAAATAACTATAAAGCGTTGTGCAATTCATCAATGAAGAAATATTAACTTTGAATCTTTTTTTCTTTAACGTCCGTTTTATTCTATCATCTTATTCAGCCTCGACTTCATCTCTATTCCCACTGAAAGACACAACAATCAGCCCCGAAATTCTCTCGCCCAGCATCCCAATAATACAACTGACAGCCTCTCAGCCAAAAATATATTAATCCTCCTACGCCGGGCTCAGCATCCGCTCATTCTATAATTAATTCCTATAAATCTGCCCGGCAACAAAACTACTCTCTCTCTCTCTCTGCGGAGCTACACGAGCTACCGGCCGAGCTCTCGGACAAAGCAGCACCTATATATCAGCTTTACTCTCCGCTCGGCAGCGCCGGTGATCAGAATCAAGTCCGCGAAGTTCAGCCCGGCATGACTTCGCGGGACTTGATTTCGATCGGCCTCGTCGTCGTCGCGCCGTCTCTTCGGCCGCATCACTTCCGAGAGAGAGAAAGAGAGAGAGAGAGAGAGCTGCTGTTGCCGAGAGAAAGAGCAAAAAGCTCGCTAAACTGGACTGGCTAGTTTCGTGCCGACGTTCTAGGAGAGAGGAACGCGACGCCGGGGAATTGAACCAAAAGGAATGCTCCTTTAATTTTAGCGTGTATGACTTGGGCTACTTTGAGGTGCGGGCAAGCGCTCGGCAAGCGCTGATGAAGTTGTGTGCCGATGTAAATGCGGACTTTTGGGAAACGAGGAGAGCCGACGTGTTCCGTGAATATACCTTGACTACGGGCGCTCTGAAATCCTGCTGGATCGATCGAAGGATATGAGTTCGGTAAAGTTTAGTACTACGAATCCCCCCTTAAGGCGCGACGAGACGTTAACGTCACGAATCGACGTCTGACCATTCGATCCGCAACTACTTCAGGCCTAGCAGCCTTAGCGTCGAAAGTCAAAAAGCCAAGCACACAGCTCTCTCTCTCACTCGAGAGAGCCCATAAGGTGAAATTCCTCGGCAAGCACGAAGAAAATCACTCTCCCAGTACACACACACACAGGCGCGCTCATATACTTACACAGCTCGTCTGGACCCCTGCAGCTCTCCTCCGTAAGAAAGACGTAGGTGGAGAGCGAGCGAGAGAGGAAGGGGTTGCTGGATCTCTCTCGGCAAGCCAGCAGCAGCAGCAGCAGCAGCGGCAGCGGCAGCAGCAGCAGCGCTCGAGAGTAGGGAGAGAGAGCGAGCGAGTCCGTGGCCGGTGGCCCCGGTGCGGACGATTCCCTCTCTCCGGCGCGGTGTGGAATGCGGGACGGGCAAATCGCGGTCGGGCCGGCGGCGCTCGTTCCCATGCATTCCTTTACTCCCTCCTCTCTGCCTCTCTCCCTCCTCGCTCTCTCTCTCTCTCTCTTTCTACCTTTGGAGCTCTCGCTTGCGCGGAGCGAGCGAGCTCGGCTCCTGCGGGATCATCTCGCTGCGCGCGCGAGCGCGAGTTTCTTTTGGAGAGAGTCGCCGGACGAGGAAGCCTCGTTATGGAGCGAGCGAGCGAGCTCGGGCCATTTTTATATAGAGGGAGGCCGCCGACAGGAATGCCTTCTAATTTGGACATGACGTATGCTGATAACGAGAACTCGACGATTTTCTTGCGCGCTGCTGCTGCTGCTGCTGCAGTTGTCTGCTGCAGTCTGTGTCTTTTTTTTTAGGTGCTTTTTTGAATTTGGTTTGCGGATGCTGGATGCGATTGCGTTCAGATTGACGACTGGGATATTGGCTGGTTTGCGGGGGTGGATTACTTTTGAAGTTTTTCGGATATGAGTTTGAGGTTGCTCTGGGATAGTAAAGAGCTGTCCCATGGCAGCTTCAAATTTTTAAATTCCGAGTCTGTCTGTAAAATAGTCTATTCCCACCTGATTATTTCTTTGTCAAATTTACTCTTTTTACTAACCTCGAATCAAAAGTCGAATAAACAACAGAATGTAGCTCGTATAATAAAAGCAGCATGCGGGCAAACTACACGGACTGAAAAACTTCGCAGCCGTTTATATTGGCCCGTATTTTTACAGCTGGCTCACATAAATTAACGAAATCTAGCGAAGATATCGCCCGAAGCCGTTGCGTCACCTTGAAGCTTAAAAAAAAAAGCATAAATTCTTCTTTTTCATCAAGCTCTCCAGGCGAGGAATATTTCAAGCCGCGATAAACGTCGAGATCTTTGAAGTTAATGAAGATATAATTTTTCGAGTTTAGCAATTAGCGCGAGCGCGCCCGTAATGCCTCTCGAAACTTCAAAGCCGCATTCTTCGCCGGGCGACGGACTGTCACGTCAAAGATAATAGAAATCATTTGAAATTATGATATACTTTCTCCCCAGCGCATGACACACGTCGTTCCCTTCCCAAATTAGCATCGCAGCAGCCAACATTCCTCCAAAGCAAGCGTAACCCAATGCATAAACAATTCACCCTCGAAACTCGAAATACACCTCGCGGAGAGATCGCCGGCTTCGAATTTGAAAAAATGGCACCTAGCAACCGGCTTTGGGGACACAATGGAAGGCCAAAGTGGAAAAGTCGGCGCTGCTTTGCTGGCTGTCGCTTGCGCGCGCGCGCGCGCTGAGGGACATAACGGCCGGCGCGAGAGCCCGTCTATACTGCTCCGTTCCGAGTATAAAGGCTGTACGCGGCGCGCATGCGTAATGCCAGCGCATTCCAGGCATTGCCCAGCGCGCCCGAGAGCGCCGAGAGTCGTGATATAGAGAGCGCCGGGGCTTTTAATGCGAAAATCTTGCGAGTTGATGCTCGGTTTGTGTAGGCTTGGATTTGGGAGTTGCGAGTTTTGAGAGATGGTTTGCTTGGGTTGAGTTTTTGGTGATTAGGTGAGCTTTTGGTTGGTTGCTTTATCAGAAGAATGCGGATGCGGTTTAAAGTGACATGAGGTTATCGGTCGATTTGATAGCTGGTAGAGGTTGAACAATTATTGGAAATGTGAGGATATATCGTCGCTCGCCTAATGAATTAGACTTAAAACATTTTAAAAACTATTGATTACAATTCTCATTTACAGATACTCTAAACGATTTTTAACTTATCAAAGACCTTTAACTGTGTAATATGTGTAACAAATTTAAAACAGATAGTTTTCAAAAAGTACTAATCATCTTTAGGAGCGACAATATTTTTCAAAGTTTGAAGGTAGCTACAGACTGTCTTATCAAATGAGACCAAACGATCGATTTATTCAGGTGTTTCTTTTTAAATTAGTATCATCCGTATTTCCACACTGAACATTTCAAATTGTAAGACTTACACTGAATCCCAGAAATCTAACTCAAAAGCTACACCAAAACTCCCGCCAAACAAAGAGCTCGAAAAGTCTTCTAGCATCTTGAAGGGCTCGGAACTTTTGTGCGAAGCGAGTAGCCATCCGCCCACGCGTTCTCTCTCTTTCTCTCGCAGCGCAAAAGAAGCTAGCCAGCTAGCTCGGCGCTGCTGCGTTCCTAGACACCGCCGCCGCCGCCGCCGCTTGACCCTGGAACGAGGGCGGACCAGATCGTTGGCCCGCGAGTGTAAGAAAGAGGAGAGATACGAGGACGACTTATGGCGGAGGTGCGCGCAAGAAAAACGGGATGACGGCGACGTCCGGTTTCCTTTTGTCGGGAGAGAGAGAGAGAGAGAGAGAGCCTGTCTGCGCAACAGCTTACGCGAGGAGGCGTTTGTTGTTGTTTTTCCTCTTATCTGGATGCTGCTGGGCATTTTTAAAGATGATCAGAGAGTGGTTTGTCAGAGGAGTTGGTTTTGTTGTTACGCTAAATCTAATGGTTATTGTTGGAATTTTTAATCGTTATCTATAACTTCGATACATAAGCTAATCCTGTTTGTTTTTGGAAAAAGGGATTCCATTCAGTTATAATTTCAGTTTTCACTTCTGCAAAGTGCGAACATTTCTTTCAAAGTAGTTACAAACTTATTACAAAGTCAACTACTTTGGTAATAAATTTTTCATTCAAAATTGAAAAAGATTATCATGAGAAAATTCACATAAACCCTTCGAGAAAAATGGCACACCAAAGCAAACAATCGCGAAAAGCACTCGACGAGCGTCCGAATAGATGTAAATTCGTGTTAGTACAGAAGAAGAAAGAGAAGTATATACTCTTTCTCTCTCTCTCTCTCTCTCTTCTTAAGAAAGTCTCGGCTAAGAGGTGGGATAAAGAAAGAGAGAGAGAGAGAGAGAGAGAGAGAGAGAGAGAAAGAGCAGGAGAATGAAAGAGCGAGAAAGAGAGGGAAAGAGGAAAAAGGAGTGAAAAAGGAGTGAGAAACGAGCGAGCGAGCGTAAGCGCGAAACACGAGACGAGAAAAGTATCGGCATGGAATGTCACTAGCTTATAGCGAGAGCGAAGAAGGAGAAGCGGAGAGAGAGAGAGAGAGAGAAAGAGAGAGGGAGAACGTCTCTCGCGGGGTCCAGTTCTGAGAACTTCTCCGCGAGCGGATTTGCCTGGATGATTATAAGGCGCAAGCGCGCTCGCTCAAACGGAATAAGATGGTTATCTTTTGCGCTCAAAGGATTAACGAGGCAATCGGCTCTCTCTCTCTCTCTCTCTCTCTCTCTCTTTCTTTCTCTTTTCTACCTACCTCCACTCCCTCTCTCTCTCTCTTCGTTCTCGCTCGTTCTCTTTTGCTTCCCTCTATGTGTGTGTGGGTATGGGTACATATATATACAGACCTCTTTTATTCAGCCAACACCGGGGGTTACGATTTTCGCACGCAGAAAACACCCGCGAGGCGAGCGGATTGTATTGGACGTTTATAAGCTGATACAATGTAGCGCGGCTCTTGCCGGTCAGCCAGTCCTGGTCTAATTAGTGGAAAAGGCTCGGAGACGGTCAGACGAAAGTGGAAAAGAGCGGCTCACATAGGAAATGTAGATTCGTGCTGTTTTTGAGTATTGGGTTTAGTAAAGTTAGCTTATCGACTTTCTGTTTTATCGACTGAATTCCAAATGTTTAATTGTCATGTGTAGCTTTTACAGAATGAAATATACATATATATAATATTTCTTCTTATTTATATTATAAATCAAAATTTTCATTTATACTTAATTTTTTAACGTGTTAAGCTCGCACGGTCGGTAAAACAGAATATCAATAAAGCTAGACCTTGTTGAATTTTATTAAATCTAATAGCACGCAATAAAGATGCGACGATAGACCGCGTCGTAACCATTACGGCCAAGAAAGTCCAGATTACCGACTTCCAACCAATAAACCGAAAAGTATCAAACAGCGTCCTTTGGCTGCAGGTGCTATTTCAGTCGTTGCCCCGTTAAGTAATACCAATAATAAGCTTCGCACGGCTGGCTCTGGTTCTCGCAGATGCCGCGCGTTATGAATATGCCTCCGCGGCGAGCAAAAAGAAAGGGAAAAATTTCAGTGCGTAATTCAGTCCTGCATGGACGGGGCGTTTATCGCGTTGAGAATCGCGCTGCACTTTGTAACTTGTGTATAAAGAGTAAAAACGAGAGAAAGAGAGAGCGCTTATCGTGCTCGGCGAGCCAATTCAGGCGTTTGCTAATGGGCGAAGGAAGTCGAGTAAGACAGTACTTCCGGCCTCGAGCTGAGCACGTGCTACTCTCTCTCTCTCTCTCTCTCTCTCCTTCCTTTTTCTGCATCTCTCGCGCCTCTTTTTTTCGTCATCTTCATTTCCCTCTCCGTCTTCCTCTGCGCGCGCGCCCGCCATATCCTTCTCCTTTCTTCACACTTTTTCTCGCGGCTTTCTTTAATGATGATGTACGTGTCGCTCTTTTTTGCCGGCCGAGTCTGTGCATATGCATGCACGTGGATATCTATGTCATTGCATTATGCGAGAACATTCCGCGCGCGATCGCCGAGGAATTCGCGAGTAATTAAAACTGAGAATTACATCAGACTGTTACAAAGTTATTTCGTTTGGATAAACTTTATGTAATAATTTTCGAAGAAGGCGCAAAAACCATTCCGATATTTTTATTAAGCACACGCTCGCAGCTCATAATTCCGTGCTGCGTTTCGCAACTTTTCATCGACTCATCCATTTAAATTACAAGCGCCAACTTTGCCGTTTCTGCTGAAACTTAAAGTACCTCCCTCTCTCGATTCATTTTTTTCCCAGCTTAAAAAAGGATCGCTCGACACGGCAATCCGCAAAAGTTAATTTATTCCACGCTAGACGAGAAAGAGATCCCCTACCAGTAGTAGAACGTCCGCATCCGTCCGCTGTATCGCATTCAATTATAATACAATTTCCCTGGAAGGGCCTTGCTCCTTCTTTTTTTTTTTTTTGTTCCGCGCGAAGTAACGAAGTCGAGCGTAACGGGCGCTATACCCACTCGCGAACCTACGTGTGTGAGTATGTGTGTATGCACGAGTATATGTGTGTATGAAGCAGAGAGAAGGAGCCTCTGCCTTTAAGGGTTGCCTCGCTCGCTCGCAGATGTGGACTAAAAGATATCGGAGGAATGCGAATCGCTGCCGCGCTCGAGCCGTTGTTGAATCCCTGCATCATGTACGTGTTGCGGAGCCGCTGAGCCTGTGTCCGTAATAAGGGACTCGCGTCTCTCTCTCTCTCTCTTCGTCTGGTCGACATGCAAAGAGAGAAGCGAAGGTGCTGATTTTGGCTCCCGAGAGAAAGAAAGAGAGGAGAGAATTTTCACTCGTGCGGATCGTGAGCGCTCGTTCAATTACGGAATTAACGGGCTCGCTGCGCGCGGCGAGAGGCTAGATGGCCGTAGGTGGGCAATTTTCATATTGAACTTTGCGTGCCAAGTTTGCCGCGCGTTTAGAGCGTCGAGAGCTGCGAGTCGCGCTGTGAGAAACTTTGCGAGATGTGTGAATTTGGGGAGGTGAAATCGGATTATGGGCTCTTTACGTTGCAGCTGAGTGATACTTTCATTTCGAGTTATACCCGAATAGTAAATTAATTCAGCATGACCTAAAAAGGGTTCAAATTGACAAATTATAGATTTTGTTTTGGAAATTAGGGCTTCATAGAGCACAATGAAACTCTCACATAATTCAATCTGATTAATTATAAATCATCTTGTAAATCTATAGTATTTGAGATCATATAAATGTTTCAATTTACATATAAATTATTTGTTTATTAATTCTTTTATTTGTAGTATAGCAAATTCGGTATCAATTATTTAAACTAGACATCTCCGAATTCATAAATAGTAAAAGTCAGGCAGAATAGCAGGGCGAAACATTCCTTAAGCTTAGCCGAACAAACTCCTCAGCTCCGGAATTTTTCAGTTTAATTATTCGAGCAGTTAGCCAGTATCTGCTTACTAAATCGTTCATCCGCAAATTTATTGCAGAACTCCCATAATACACGGAGCAACAAGTCCGAAAATTCTCAGAAGAAACGAGAAACCCTCTCTTGCGGAGCGCTCGCGCGCGGGCACGAAAATCAGCTGTCTTCGATCTGTCTAAAAATAGCGCGCGGCCCAACGCCCCCCGTCCATCGAGAGAGAAAACGAGTCTAAGAGGCGCGCGCGCGCGCGCGAGCGGCGGCGCAAAAGGGGCATCGATACTCGCACGCACGCACGAAAAAAGAAAAGAAAGCTCCGAAAAGGAGGAGAAAGACAAGGGAGTAGAAAGGGTTCCGAAGGGCCGCGGGAGTCTCCCAATGAAGAGAGGGAGAGAGAAAGAGAAGGAAAAAGAAGAAGCGTGAAAAAAAGAGAAAGAGGCTGGCTAGTAGTAGTAGTAGTAGTAGTAGTAGCAGGAGGCGCGAGAGCAGACAAGAAGAAGCGGCGACGGAGCGCAGGGAGAAAGAAGAGGAGCCGGTGTGTGTGTGTGTCGGGGGGGCTCCGGGTATATAATAAGGCGGCGCGGCAGCGCAGAGGGAAAGAGAGAGAGAGAGAGGATATAGCCGCTGAAATGAGATGGTTTCGTCGGCAGCTTTGTCCGGCGCCATGTTTAACATAGCACCGCCACCACCACCAGCTCATCTGAAGCTGATGCTGCTGCAGCCTGTTCCTCACCTCTCTTTTCCTTTTTCTCGCTCATTCTGCTTTCTGGCCACTCTCTCTCTCCCTCCCTCTCTCACTCCCTCCCTCCCTGGGTGTGTATACAAATCAGTGTTCCTCGCACCACACCTCCACCCCCTTCTTCTTCTTCTTCTTCTGATGCTGTGTATTGCTGCTTCTTCTCCTTCTTCTTCGTACCTTTGCTTTGTGCAGCATCGTGGGTTTTCGTGTCGGTGATTTTAAGGAGGCGTCACAATGTTGCGGCGTGAAAAAGATGATTGAGGAATTCGATGTTGCCTAGAGATCCAAGAACTGATGGATTTATAGGAAGTTTCAAGATATGGCCTTGATAATTGTTCATCAGTGATGATGTATCAAACACGTTCAGATTTACTGATTTCTATGTCTATAAGATGAAAGTAGTAACCACTTTATATCCTTTTCCAAATGACGTGAATCGAAATTGCTCATAAATCATTTTGGAGTCTAATTCTTTGATGTTAAAAACTAATGAACAACCGGTTTCAAATTAACGAAAATACAAAAAGTAAATCAGACTTTACAATAAAGTTTCAGAATCAAGCTGACAAACATCTTGTACTCAACACGTACATGTTTGGTACTAAGTAAATATTTGAACGAAAATCATTAATTTCACGAGCTCTGCCAAACGGTATTAAGCCCAATAAATCGGTATCATGATAGAAAAAGAAGAAGAAAACAATTCACTCGACTTTAAAATGGCTCTGGCTTGTTTGCTCTCCACAAGGCTTCCTCTCCCCTTTCAAATCGTTCACCATCTTCCCTCGCCTCGATACCTCTCCACTCTGGTTATTGGAAGAGGTTCCGCAATTAAGGACGATTTTGGTTAAAAGGCGGTATTACAACGCTGCTGCCCGACTCTCCTCTGATCTCCTGCACTCTACTACCACAGTCGATTATCTCGTTAATGGGAACAAGTTCATTTTTCCGATTGATATCGGACTGATTGCCCATACAAAGTTTCTCTTCTGCGCGGCCTCGTTAGTGCGCACTTATGCTCATTTACATTCCTCCGCTAAACGATAATTCAATCATTTAATAATTCAGTTCCCCTGCGCCGGAGGTTCTGCTCGGAGAAAAAAAGTGTCTCTTTATCGCGTGAACTTATTAGTTGGCTGTAGTTGGCAAATGAGAAACTGGGAATGCGTTTTTTGTTCGCTATCGAAGAATCTTCTATGAATGAAGTGAAGCTTGATGAACATTTATATAATGCGTCTTATATAAAAACGAAAAATGTGTAATACTTTTTCCTTCGATTTCTTGCACTCGAGCGAGGCGAGTAAGTGTTTCTAATAACGCAAAACTAAAAAGAAGCAGCTGAATGAAGCGTTCTGCATTCCGGCATCGCAAAAAATTCATTCATCCTCATTTCTCAATTACGCACGTCAGCTTCCTATCGTTTTTCCAGCTCGCCTCTTTTTTCATCCCATACCCGCACCCAGCAACTCCGCGGCGTTTTTCTCTAAGCCGATTTCTCACTTACAGCAGCAGTCGACGCAAAACGGAGGCGAAAAAAAAAATGGGAAAACTGTAGCGAGCTCGCGCATAGACCCAGATTCCGGATAAGCGAGTTGAAGGAGAGGAAAAAAAAAGAGAGCGAGAAGCCGAGAATGAGTCAGAGAGTCGGTCTCCTTGACGCTTGCGATAGGAGATAAAGTTCGAGTTTATAACCCGCGCGTTCCAGGCGTCGTGCCTAGCACCGCATAGAGCTGTCCGTCTCTCGAGCGGAGGCACGAGGGAGAGAACGGGAGCAGGCACCTGTTTGCATCTGGCGCAATGCGCGTATCAGCGAAATGTGTATCATTGTCATGTGCGGCAAGAGCCGTTCCAATTCTCGCTGGAACGGGCTTTCGTGTGAGGTGGATTGAGCTTTTGTGGATTTTCATGTTGTGTTGTAAAAGGTGGTAGAATAAGGAAGATTGCAGAAGAACAGTTTTGTTAAAAGTATTTGATAGAATATTATAAGTTTTCGCTGAAAACTGATTAAGTAATTGTTATTACTAAGATACCAGTTATAGGATATAGAGATAGCTTTATTAGGAAACAAAGAACAATCGTTTTGATAATTTAAAAAATTATATTTTTTAAAATGATTTGACAAAGTATCCGTAAACTGTTCAAATTTATTTTGGCACTAACTACAGACCATATAGCAATTACATAGTATCTACCTAAATTTTACAATCCAATCATTAACTAGACATCTATTTTTTGACTCCAAACAATAACTACGGCCAAATAGAACAAAGCTATCTGCCTAAGAATATACAAGTCGGGTCAAGTACTTAACTTTCTAGTTTCTTAAAAAATTCGAATTACATTTGGAACGAACGTTTCTAGGAATAAAAAATATAATTGTTGCAAATTTTTTGTTTACTTTAAGGTCTTTATACTAAATGTGTTAAGATATTAGTCAATCAACATTCAAATTATAATATAAATATATATATTTACACTTTTGTACATAATTTAGACAAATACAATATTTTCGAACCGCTCTATTGTTTCGAACAGTTCGATTTTTTATGTTACTCGATTGTATCGAATAGCTCGATCATTCTAAGTAGCTTGAATTTTTCAAGTGAATCGCTGCACGACTCGAGCTCATCGAATTCCTGGTCGGATTCTGATCATATTTTATCCTACCTTTATGTGTAGTCTATATAGTAAAAATCAATGACAAGAAATATCCGACCAATATCCAGTTTTTTTTACCCTAAAATTTGTACAAAAGTAACTCAATTTTTCTAGCAATTCTACACCCGACTATCCATGCTCATCAGACAGAACCATCCAAACTACACAAAACTAAGTCGTTCGAAATCCAACGCGCTCGGTGTCGAAGCTAATAACCTCGCGCCGTAAAAGACAAAGACTATAAAAAGAAGCGGCTACAGTCGAACAAGCCTTGTCGAATTTATCGGGTAGGCCACGGCACAAAGAGGAGGGGGGAAGCTTTGTGGAGCGGCGCGAGTATCCCGCGGAGACGACTGTACAAAGAAAGTGGAAAATAATAATCACTAGTCGGCGCCTCGGGCGAGATAAGCGGCCCACGGAAGTCGAGCTGCATAAATTCGGGCCTCGCGTTCTCTCTTTGAGAAAAGTGTTTTCTTTCGGGATTAGAAGCCCGGCTTCAAACGTTCGGAAAGGTATTTCGTTGTGAAACAACGCAGGAAAGACAGTGCCGTGAAAATATTGACCGAACTTCCGGTCCACATTCCATATCTCGTAAAACAGATCGGCGCGCCGAAAAGCTTAGCGTCGTTTTTCCTCGTTACCCGCGGGCTCTAAAATCACTGACGGCTCGCTGCGCGCGCGCTCACGGCTCTATTACCCATTGGAATGCGGCTGCAGCCGAAACCTTAATGAAAAGCTCCCGGCGCGCTCATCGGCCATTAATCTTTCCCAGAACTCTCGCGCGCATACCAGCCGACCGAATGAATGAAACGCTTTTCTTGCGACACACGCGCTCGCGTAGTAACTGTAGTAGGGGAGAGAGCGATCGTTTTCCCGCGCGCAGCGCGCAGCCGGTCAAGGAAAACGGTCACGCGCGCCGGTCTAACGGAAGCAGATTTTGCGCAATGCCGCCGCCGCCGTCGAGCGATCAACAACCGCGCGTGTCCTTTTCAAGGAAAGGCGCAAGGCGAGCCGGTGTTGGAGAGCTGACTGATGCTGGCTCGCTTGAGTACGACGACCTAATTGTGTCTTTGCTATTCTACAGAGCTTGGCTTTTGATGGGTTTGTTGGTGGAAATTCGTGTTTGGTCGATTGGTGATTGGGGTATGTACAGTCCAAGGATCGGAGCATTGCGAGTCAGTGCATAATTTGTTGGGGTTGTTGCATCGAAGGTTTATAGGCACATCATTTATCCTGTTGAGAGAATCTATTGAGTATTGTTTATTATTTTTGATAAAGTTACTTGTAGTTTAAAGCACTAAAAAGCAAAAAAATCTAGGATTAAATATTTTTTTAGAATTCCTTTTTTAAATTTACTTTATAAAAAAAAATATATAAAAAAAACGACTAGAAGTCATAAAATTATACTGTGTGTAAATATGCAAAATTATGCACATCTAGCGAGAATTTTAATTTAAATGCATGATTCCCGTTTTTACATACTTATAAGTACATATTTTTCAGAAAAAAGTGGATTGATGAAGTTCAAACAGAATTGTAACTCCGCATTGGACATTTTAAAAACGATCAATACTGCGTACAAGTTTTTTATTTTTACTTAAAAGAAGCTGTATTTTTGCATAAAATAATCACAGTCTGGAAATTTGTAAAATTTTAATCAATGGTAATTTTTAAAGTAATTAATTTAAACCTTTCTGTAATCAATTGCATCCAAGACAGCAAGTCGAATCAAATTGTAAAATTCTAAATATCCTAATGGAACAGAAAAGACTTTTCAACACCAGATAAAATTATATTGAACACGCATAGCTAATCGTCAATGAAAAAGAACTAATCATTACAATATTACCGACAAGCCGCGGTACAAAACTGCTCTAATGCACCAAGAACGCTAATGTATCGGCATCGAGAAGATACTGGTTTGACAACGTACACCCGATGTTATCACGTCTCAATAGCGCGGCATTAAACCAGATCATTACGGTATTAGTTTGGCAAAAATTTTGATATTTTAAATTACAAAGCCTCAGGAGCAGCGCGCAAAAAGTCAAGCGAGAAGGCGAAATGATCGATAACACTGGGCATGCATTAGCGGCGTTATTGCATATTTGCACTGGACTGGCTGCATTAACGGTAGTCGTATATTTATTAGTGGCCGGAGGAGGAATTTTATTTGCTTTTGGATGCCAGTGGTCAAAGGCGAATGAGAGTAATGAGACTGACTTTCGGATCGCAAAAAATCAATGACGTAAGGATATCTTTATATGGAACAAGTTTAGCTCAGTAAGTATCATCTGATACTTCCCGTATCTATTTATTTCTAGCTCGATGTATGTCAAGTAAGATATCACTGTTGTACTTTGCTTCTTAACTGTACTGCGACTATTTTCTATTACGCTAAGCTTTTTTAAAAGAGCTGATGACACTTTTTAATGAACTGGTCTGTTATGTTATCAACAATCTTCATAATTTATTACACCTATAATCTGAATCAGAAATTAGTCACATCATAATTAAGATTTCTTGATAATTATGCATTACCAAAAGAACCTAAAACCAGCCATAGCGCAACAACTCATAAACCACAGGACATCATAATAAATCTCTACATCAAAAAACCCCACATCCACATATCATCTCGCGAAAGCAACTCGCGGTGATGCGATAGAGCATCGCTCGATTATGCAAGCTCTCTCGCGCTGCGGGTGAAAACTTGCGTTCCCCGTGAATTCCGGGCGCTCAATGAGCCGTGAAACAGAAAGCACCGGAACATTCCGAGCTGCCCCTGCGCGTCTACGCTCTCAGCTGTATTTTCTACGGTACATTTTTCAAGGATCTGCGGCCCCGTTATACAAGCGCGCACCAGACCGTCTTCGCATGAGAATAACGTTTCGTTTTCACGGGGTGAGCTTAACGGATGCTGCTCAGGGTGAGAAGTTATTGGATTAGAGATTCTTGCTTGATTTTTTAAGACTGAGACTCAGGATTGTATTTTTTTTACGACTGCACTAAGAGAAAATTTATGGGAAAAATAAAGGAAAAAAATGGGAAAAATTACTATTTTTTTATCGTAATTCAAGATATGGTCGACACTTTTTAATTATTACTAGATAGA
>UELX01004033.1:0-20007 GCA_900480035.1 Eupelmus urozonus
TTTCTAGAATCCATATAGTCTCGTCCTTTCCTCCAAATACCTGGTGGCAATGGACATCGAATATCTTTAACATGTACAGTTTTTTCATCTCTATAGTGTTTTCCATTTACAATCATATCATCTTCTGAATCTTCATTTGAATCGTCATCTGAATATCTTCGTTGATTTTCTTTTTTAATACCTACTATTTTTCTTGATAATCCTAATATTGCTCTAGCCGCAGATTCTTTATCTAGCCAAACAACATTGCCTAGAAATGAAAATATTCATTTTAATTTCTAATAAGTGTTTACAATCTAGCTTTTCTTTATTATCATTGTAATTTATAAAAAAATTTAAATTTACTTAACACTTACACGATATATCATTTATCCATTCTAATGAAGCTGGCGCATAATCTTCAAAATATTTGAATACATCCTTCGTACTCATCTTTTCAGTACCTCTCATATGAACTACATTTAACCTAACATTTCTAGCCATTTCACTATCTCCTGTAATACCAAAACTGTAAAAAAAAGCAAGTTTTATTTGAATTGTAAAAATCAACCACTCCTATTTATGAATACAAATATATATACAAAGTACAAAATTATACCTTTCATACAACTCTTCAGCTTCTTTCAAAGCAGCTCTCTCTTCGCTTTTTGACAATCCAAACCTTTTCGCTCGCTCTTCCATCTTTGCCTTTGACTCTTTACTGAATATGTCAACACCGGTTACGAAGGTACCACCCTTATTCTCAATTCGACTTTCAGGTACCTAAAATATATTACATAAAAGATAAATCTCACTGAAATACCAAAGCAACTTAAACAAGTATACTTTGAAATACTTACAGCTACAATGGTCGAAAGTACTTTTCGTGAAACGCGATTGTTGCTCTCCTCGCATTCTCCTTCCTCCAACAAATCGTCGAACTTTTCAAAATCACCGGTCGTGTCTACATCCATAGGCTCTTCCGACTCCATTTTCGCTAAAAAAGTTCCATGAAAATAAAAAAATTAACACTCCTGCTCGTGGATTAACGCGCAAACTTAGTAAGGTGGCAACAATCGATTGTTATTTATACAACATCACAACAAGCAAGCCCCAGGGACGAGGCTGCTTATAAAGATACACACAGAATAACTTGTTGATAGAGAAATAAACCACTGGCCGTGGGCATTAAGAGACGCCGTAGCAGCTAATTAAGTGCCTTTTAATGGCAATGCTAACCTTAAGGGCCTTTTCTGTTTACTATTTATTTTTTACCGAAACCGACTAGCACTTAAGCCACGATAAACCTTGTGGCTTCCACCATGGAAGGCTATATATACTATACTGCGGAGTGCGGTCTTCTACGCGGATTGCGGCAGGTTACTGCTTGTGCGACGGCTATATTATAGCTGTGTATGATGCAGACTATTGGGCCTCGGGGGGTTCGGTCGCTTAATGACAGATGTCACTGACTAGGGCGCCAATATTCGTATTTGTGTTCAGGTATATATGCCGTGTTGTTAAGTGCGGGATGGCAGAGTGATGTTACATTCTTAATGTTTACTTGGAATTTGGAAGGTGAATGGAATGATTATGATGTTGAGTAAACGTCATATTTATGTTTGAAATTAATACTTTTATGCCAAAGTGAATTTTTACGATTTCAAGATAATCGATTATTTAGAATCTGAAATATCATAAATTTAAATGTAGAGATAATTTATATTAATTTCTTATATATGTATTTACATATATTTTTCAAAACAAAAAAACACTCCAAAGACGTTTTTGTATTTGGATAAAGAAATGAAAAATTAAAAAATAATTTTTTGAAGCTGTTTAATACTTAATTTTTAGATTTCTGAAAAAAACGTTTATAAACGTTATAAGTACTACTATACGTGCTCTATGGAGCTGCTCTTTTTTTATTGACATTTGTATATTTATATTTAGTTCGTAAAACATATATTTTTTAATAAAAATTTTCGACAGGTATTAAAATTGTACAACAATAAACAACTCTTTTATTAATACAAAGTTTCAATACAACTCATTTAACTATATTGCAAAACTTTAGGTCTTAAAATTTAAAAATATATCGCAGGTTCGTACGCGTTCGCCAGCTCGTCATTTACTTTTTCCCGAAACCCTGACAGCACCCAATTCAAGAAACCATTAACCCAAGCACACAAACTCTCCACAACCACCTCAAAACCCTCACCGCCTCTTAAAAATTCCACCCCCAAACCAACCCTCCCTCACTTAAACAACCTCATACCCGAAAAACTCCAAAAACCCACCTAAACAAACTGCCGCAACGTCCTCTCACGTAACCATGACCGTCACATCCCCCCTCCCTCTCATCACCGCGAACTCACCCATTCCGCAAAACTCCACTAAGCCTGCCATTGGCCAAAATCCGCACATATCATCGTACCCCCACCCGAGCCAGCATCCTGCAGATGTCTCCACGAGTCCGTCGTCTTCGTGCCGCTCGGCGCTCGCTGCAGGCATGTTTCTGCGGCTGCGCTGCTGGCATCGTCATTCCGCGTTACGTCACGGCAGCGAGCGCGCGACGAATGCCTTATTCCGTGCGCTATCCGCGCTACTAAACACACTTACGCTCTGCTTTTTTTCTCTCTCCTCTCTAAATAACACACCAGAGACGTACACACGACAGGACAGACGTTAGACTCAATCTCTCCGCATATACATAAAACACAGATCTTGTATATATCTCTCTCTCTCTCTCGTCGGCCGCTAAGCTCTGCGGGGCCTATCGTCTCTCAATACAATGGCCGCCGCAAGCCTGGCCTGTCGTCTCTGATATACCTCTTTCTCTCGTCATTATATGCCACGACACACACGCACATCGAAACGTTTCTAGAAGCGAATAAATTTTCCAAAGAAAAAAAAGGCATCTCGAGGCTCTCGCTTTAATGAAAAAAAAATAAATAAAAGACACAGACACGCTAAATGAGAGAGATGCGCCCGCATGGAGTTTAAACATTAAAAACCGCACCGCCGCGCGAGAGAAAAGAAAGCTTAGAGAGAAGACGGACGGACTCTCTGGGCCGTTCGCGTGCGCGAGCCGCGCCATATTAACCGAATAACGTTTTTCGCCCGAGAACGCGGGGGCGCCACGTAAACAGCCTTAAACACACAGAACCGCGAGGAGAAAATATAATAGCTGGGCGCGCACGAGGGCCAAAAGGACTCCAGGAGAGGCTAATAAGCAACGAACTCTGGGAGGGGGACGGCCCCTCGCGCCGTCCTCGGTCTCATCGCCGCCGCCTGTGCCCCCAGCTCTCTCCGCCGCTGAGGAGGAGGATTGAGAAGGAGGATCCGGGCCATCGTACCAGCGAGGGACTATCGCTGATAAAGGGCCTCCTCGATGCCAACATCAGCGAGGAGCGCCGCCTTAACAGCGATCGAGTGTTGCACGTAAGTACGCAAAAACACGCACGCACGTTCTTCTACTTACTATATAGCTACACTCTCTCACCATCTCTCTCTCTCTCTCTCTCTCGCTATATATCGTCTCTATTGAGCTTCTATCCCCCTCCACCCCGTCCCCCGTTTAAAAGCCCCGAAAAATCCGCATCTAAGCCAAGGCCTAGCAACGTGCTTTTCTCGCCCTCGCTGCTCCTCCTGCTCCAGCAGCAGCGGCTCGTATATACCTCTCCTTCTCCGTCTCTCTCTATCTCGCATATAGCCGAGCTGCAGCAATGGCCGCCGTCCCGCGGCTCTGAGAAGACACACGCAGGACGGCCCCCCCGTGTTCCGTAGAAAATAAAAAAAAAATTAACCCGACATGGCCTGCACGTCTACGAATTCCTAACCCGCGCTTTTTTACTTATCTCTCTCTCTCTCTCATTCTTTCTCTATCTCAGCCCTCGCTGTCTCACCCCTAAATAAACAGCGCAACCGTCGGCGACTCCTGGTGCGGCTCGCTGTATACGTGGACGCGGGGAAAAAGCCGCGTGCGCGACTCTCCGCGTTCGTGTCTACCTATATGTGTGTATGAGTGCAGAGAGAGAGAGCGCGCGCTTGCCGCGAGTGCAAGAGAGACAGAGCCGCGGCGCGCTGCAGAGCCGTACGTGGGGGACTGCTTGTAGCACGTTCGTTAGGCTCATGATAGTGTGTATATAGGCATGCGAGCGAGCATGTAGCTTTTCGAAGCTGATTATAGCGGGACCGCGCGGGGAGAGACTTTAGTTCGGACCCTGTGTGTGTTGTTTCTGTGAGTGTTTGCCGACGGCGAGGATGCGAGAGACCGCCTGCTTCCACGTTGCTGTGGAGATAGAGAGTCGTGGAGTTCGGCAGCAGGTAAGAGTGTTATCGCGGATTGCTTCTTTTCGTTCGTGTGAGTGTGTACCTGTGGCTGGGTTGCTGATGTGTGCTGTTGCTTTTTCGGAGAGTTTTGCTCCGTAGTGGGTTCTGGAGCAATGTGGCCCGATGTGGATATGTGACGAGGACTCACATTGCGAATGGTGCTGGGTTTGGGAGATCGTAGAGGGTTTTGGGAGGTTTTTCGTTGATGGAGCTGGACCCTGGTTGATTAGCTTTCTTTGCGGAGTTTATCTTTTTGGTTTCCGCTTGTTTGAGCAGTTTGCTGGTCCAGTGCTTTTGCTGTGTTATTATTCAAATACAAATTCATTGAGTGAATGTTGATTTATGAAACACTTTAATGTGTTGCACTGTGGAAGTCAGTTAAACTTTTAAACTGCTGTTGTAACCGCTTTTAGATAAGTTCTGTAATATGATCCGTATTTGAAAACACTGGCTATAATATCTTGGCTTTTGATAAGTAACTGAAAAGAATGCTTCTGTTGTTCTCCTTCATTGAAATTTTCTTTAATTATTTTGTTCATAGGCAGACTTTTATAGTTTTTTTTAATAGCTCTTTTTTAAATAGCTTTGATAATATTTATTTCAGAATTTTTTTTATGATTTTCAGATAGCCTTTATTAATGTGCTTATCAGTTAAATCATTTTCCTCAGTCCTTAGTAGATTTCAAAAGTTCTGATAAAAAAGTAAAACAAATTGAAGTAGCTTTAATAAATATTTTGGGTACTCATCAATAAGTTTGTAATGTTAAAAAATTATAAAATTATGTTTGATGCATGTGAAATAGAAGCATCTTTTATATCTATGAAACGAATATAGTAAAGTTTATGAAGTCTATGAAGCAATGTGTTTTAAATATGCTTGAATGCGTTTGTTATCAAAAAACTTCAAGTAAATAATAAAGAAACGTGAGTCATAAGTCATTCACTGCTTTCTGTTTTTCAATATAAAGTTTTCCTAATATTTTATTTTTAATTTACCTTTTTTGATAAAAATTTACACTCTTACCAGATGAATGAATTTTATTGATTTTTAAAAGAGATTTTATTTATAAATAGTACTTGAAATATACCTTATCATGATTTATGGCCATTTAAGTTTCCTATTCACACTAAAAATTTTCAAGGTTCATTTATTATTATACAAGCTTCATAACATATAGTGTAGTTTCATGACAAATACATAAAAAATAATATGCAAATAATTAAAAACTTCTTAATCATAACAATATGTTTTTATATTACAAATAAAATATTCATAGATCTGCAACTCATAACAAACTTATTAGCAGTATAAAATAATGAGATATTCAAAAACAAAATTGTTTGTTAAAAACTTACAACTATATTACAATTAAAATATTTGACATAAATTAATAAAATTTACTGATGATTATCATTAAACTTTAACATTGGGAAAATTTTTAATATTTTCGTTTAAAAATAAAATTTGTTTATTAAATGTAATAATAATAATAATAACATATATAATTAAATTTATTTAAAGGCAATTTAAGAATAAATATTGTGAAATACATATAATTTTTAAAATACAAAAATTTGGCTCAGATTTAAATATTTAAACAAAATAAACTGTCAGTCTTTAAATCTTTAAAAACTTTAAGCCAATAAGATCAAACTTCTTATGAGTGTAGTTTACACATTTTACCGATTTATAAATTTATCAATTTATCAATTTATGAAAGTACAATAACAGTAAATTTCCAGTCTTAAATAAAACAAGTTTCAATACTCAGAACAAGACATAAACTCCAATTACCAAACACTTCTCCATTTTTGTATTTCAAAATCCACAACACTTGCCACATGCAAATTTCCGCCGAATCCACCTGCTCGCCTTTCCTCTCTTACCCATCGCAAAATATTTACATCTTTAAAAATCTTGCCCTTACAACAATCCCTAAACAAAAACAAAGCACTCTTCTCTCTCATCAAAATCTAACTCGCACCTTTTCTCTCTTCCAGTAGGTGACATGCCTAGCAGTCGTGATATCGAGCGCGCGGAACGGAACGGACGTTACAAGCCCGCCCGGCGAAAGGACAGCACGAGCAGCCTGAGCGGCTTGGCCGGCGTCGAGCTGAGCAGCGGTGGCGGCAGCGGCGGCCTTCTCAGCGCGTCGGCGAGGGCCAGCCACGCTTACGAGGTCGCCGCGGCTGCTGCGGCCGCGGCCGTAGCCACGAGCGTCGCCGAGGCCAGCGGCGGTGGCAGCAAGCGTCATCGGCGCCACGGCAAGCGCAGCGGCTCCAAAAAAAAGAAAAAACGCTCGCGCGAGGAGAAGCTCAGCGGGCAGGCAGCCCTAGCCAAGAAGCCGCTCGTCGAGTACTCGGACGTGAGCAGCGAGGACCTCTCGGAGCCCGAGGCAGGCGAGATCCAGAGCGAGGACAGCCGGGGTGGCAACAACAGCTACACGGACGGTGAGGTGCCGGACTCGCTACTGCAGCACGCCCGCTACTATGGGGGCGGGGACCCGGGTGTGCTCTCAGCTGCTCGCGGCCTTGACACCTCGCCGATCTCGCTCTCGCCCACGCCGCCTTCGAGCAGCCGCAAGAAGCACGTGTCGGCCTACGCGGTCTCGCCCGAGCCCATCGACGAGCACAGGCTGGTCGCGATGCCCGATTATGCGGACGAGGGTCGCCGCGTCGGCTCGCGGCGTAAGGAGAAGAAGCACAAGCGCGACAAGAAGAAGAAGAACAGGTCCAGCCTGAGCCCCGGCTCGAGCGTCGGCAAGAAGAAGAAGCGCAAATCTAAGCGAGCCTCGCGCAGCCTGAGCCCGAACATGATAGTGACGGGCACGGAGCTATTGCACTCGCAGGCTTTGACCAACTGGCGGCTTCAGCACCCGGGGCCCTCGCCGCCGATGATGGCGCTCAAGGACAGCACTTCGCCGATCTCGCCGGCGACGCCGCCGGAGCGCAGGTCGCCAAGCGACATGGACCTGGAGTCGCCGCCGAGACAGCTTACGCCGCCACCGACGCAGCACTCGGTGATGCAGCCGAGCCGCGGCCACGTCGAGTCGCCGCACACGCCGCTCTTGCCGCCCAGGGCCAACACGCCCGATAATCACCACCAGTCCAAGTCCAAGGGACACCACAGTCCGGACTCGAGGCACAAGTCACACCTGAGCCCAAATCACTCGAGCAGCCGGAGCAGGAGGCAACCGCACAGCCCAAGCCCGCCGCCTAGCAGGCGAAGGGATCACAGCCCGCCGAGGAGAAGGGACTATAGTCCCACGAATCACTCGTCGATGCACAGGATCAGCAGCAGGCACAGTCCCAGTCCGCCTTCGTCGATGCGCCGACGGGACTTTAGCCCGAGCCCCAGCTCACATCGTAGGAGTAGGGCTGATGACATTCTCCTGAGGTCGCCGACGTCCTCCAGTAAGAGGAGAAGAAGGGACGACTCGGCCAGACGGCATAGACATCATGAGAAGGACAGGAGGGATAAGAGAAAATCTGGAAGAAGTCCTGTCAGTTCTAGGTGAGTTATCTACTTGGTAAACCAATGTTTCTAATATCATATTGATTATTTTCAAAAATTAAAAATTACATCAAATTTAGAAAATTTTAACGGGTTTTGGTTTGATGCAGACTGTGAAGAGTAACGAGTCCGATATCTAATCAAACCCAGGATTGCGTCATAATTCATTTTTAGATAATATTTTTTCATTGTCTCATTCTGTATCAAATTACTTACAAAATTATTTCAAGAATAATGCTTAAATATTTTTCTTAAAAAATTAAATTTTTTATTTTTTTTAGACTGACAAGTCATTTGTCGCGCTCTCGTTCTCGTAGCCCGCACCGCTGGCGCAAGACACGCTCCCGGTCGCGCTCGAGACGCCGTAGTCGCACTCCTAAGAGGTCACGTTCGCCATCCGGAAAATCTCACAAGTCATCGCGCAAGCATCGTTCTAAGAGTCCACGCATGTCGCGCATTCCTTCACCTGTTCATCGCTCCAATCGCAAGTCGCCCACGAGCATCTACGAGCGCAATCTTAAAGTTCAAGCGAAAATCAGCGAAACAAGTCTGTTTGCCGAGCTGGTCAAGGACAGGAATATGAGAGAGCTGGCCTTCAAAAAGCTGCAAGCTGCCAAAGAGAAGGCCAACCAGGACGATGTACAGATAATTGAGGGCTCTGATGAGAAGGACAACAGTAATGGATCGTCGTCAACAACTACTATCGATAGGATGAACGATAAATCGTCAACTGCAGCGACGACGCCATGCGCCAATATGGATTTGACGGTCGATGTCCTCGACATTCCGGTGCCTGTAATGACTAGCGCGCCAACGGTAATAATAATTTTTGTATACAAGATAGTGTGCAATTTTCATGATTTCATTCAACTCGAAATTTTGTAATGTTATTATATTTTTATATTTCAATGTTTCAATATTTTGTAAAAAAAAGTCTACCCTTATCATTTGTAATTGCGTATATTTGTATGATGGATGATAATTTGCTGCACTTTACAACATAATTTCTTAAACCATTTATATTTAATACTCATTATTTAATGTCATTATGTACTTAAAAAATCTCACAAGTTGTTTTCCATAACCTCTAATTAATCATAACAAATCTTTTTATCACCTCGATTACAGCTACAGACACATGTACAAACGCAAGTACAAACGCAGGGGCCGGTGCAAATAGCATCGGTTCAAGCGGCGCCGATTCAAGTAGCGCCAGTTCATGTAGCGCCAATTCAAGCTGCGCCAGTGCAAGTAGCGCCGATTCAAGCTGCGCCGATTCAAGTAGCACCTATTCAAGTAGCACCTATTCAAGCTGCGCCGATTCAAGTAGCACCTATTCAAGCTGTGCCGATTCAAACTCCTCCGGTTCAAACTCCTCCGGTTCAAATTGCTCCAGTGCAATCTGCCCTCGTACCGGTAGCTGCTACAACGCCAGAGGCACTAATTCCAGCTGCGGCTGGATCTGTGTCACCTGGTGATTCAGTGGCGAGCTTGAGTTCCACGACAACAACTACCACTACTACGGCGACTTTGCAGGCACCAAATGCTTTAGACGAGGCATCAGCAGCTGGCAAAACACCTCCTCTGCCTGGTCCACCTACGATCGTGCTGCAGCAGCAGGCAACTGAGACTGCTATCACCGCCACAGTGCAGCTAAACGCAGGTGTGCCAGCTCAGGTGCCACATGTATATAATTCTCCTGCGCTGAGCAATGATGCCCCCGTTAATGTTGCCAATCCACCGGCAATCTTGGTTACGGGTATGTTTATTTTCTTCTTTAACATAATTTTTATTTTAAAGGATTATTATCGGAATTTCAAATTAAATTTAACTAGTCAAAAATATACTTTGTTTTTAAAATGCACTTAATTTTTGTTAAAATAGGTGTACAGTCTCTACAGCCTGCAATACAACAGATACCGCAACAACTGCAGCAGATTCATCAACAGCAAATCCATCAACAACAATTGCACCAGCAACAACAACAACAACATTTGCATCAACATCAAGTCCAACCGCAACCGCATCACCAGGCGCAGCCGCATATGCATCACCAGGTGCAACCACAAACACATCACCAGACGCAGCCGCAGGTGCACCACCAGCCTCTAGCTCACCACCAATCGCTACCGCTACCGCAAACGCATCACCATCCAGAGATGAAGTCGGTTTCATCAGGTCTATCCCAAGTGCCTGTCCTAGTGCCTCTTCCCGTGCCAGCTCCGCCTTCTGCCGCTTCTCATTCGCACAACGTAGCGGTGGCGGCAGCGACGGTCTCCGTACCTCCCCCGTCGACTGCATCGACTTACCCACTGTCTACGGCAATCGCGAAGTTCAGTACTCCTAACAATCTCGTGCCCCTAAAATCTGTGGATCCGCCTAAACCCCCGCTAGTCTCCTTCAAGACCAAGAGCCTCTCCAAGTTACCGCTACCTCCTGGCATCAACCAAAACGACCTCGAGAGCATAGATTCACCCCCTAGTCGTTCGCCTAGCCCTACACTGACGGTCACCACTCCTAAGCTTGCGCCAAAACCAATACCCACAACGCCCGTGGTCGTTGCTGCCTCAACGTCTAGCACATCGAAACCCATATCCCAAAGGAAGAGCATCAAGGATCTGCCGATGCCGCCAGGTTAGTTTCATTTAATTTCTTACGTCTTTTGAATCAAAATTAAATTTAATGTACTAAATAAAATAAATTAAAATTTTTTTTACATTACAGTGGTTCCAGGCTCGGAAGATCTTAGTGGAGAAGATGACACAACCGCTACTCCTCCGAGAAGTAAAGTAGAAAGAATACCTCCTAAACCAAAGTTAAAGAGACCGAAAATATTAAAAAGAAGAAGTTCGCGTAATAATCACATACCAATGTCGGCTTCTGGCGGGAAAGACTGGGGCGAACGATGCGTCGATGTCTTTGAAGTAATCGATCAAATCGGTGAAGGTACTTACGGTCAAGTGTACAAAGCACAAGATAAGCGCGCGGGAGTGATAGTGGCTCTGAAGAAAGTTCGATTAGAAAATGAAAAAGATGGATTCCCCATCACTGCGGTACGAGAAATCAAAATATTACGACAGCTAAATCATAAAAACATCGTTAATCTTAGAGAAATCGTTACGGATAAACAAGATGCTCTTGATTTTCGAAAGGTAAAATCTAACTTTAAAACAATTTCCACTTTGACAATTCTAGTACGATTATTATTAAATTTATATTTTATATACTTTGTTACTTATTTTTCAGGATAAAGGATCATTTTACTTAGTATTTGAATACATGGACCACGATTTGATGGGCCTATTAGAATCAGGAATGGTTGATTTTAACGAGATGAATAATGCAAGCATTATGAAACAATTGTTGGACGGCTTAAATTATTGTCATAGCCGGAACTTTTTGCATCGTGATATCAAATGTTCCAATATACTTATGAATAATAAGTACGTTTGTAAATAAATAAACATACAATATTTATTTGTAAAAATATGCCTTTAAAATATATTAAAATAATTTTTATTTTTTAGAGGTGAAGTCAAACTAGCTGACTTTGGTTTAGCTAGGCTTTACAATGCTGAAGATAGACAGCGTCCTTACACCAACAAGGTTATTACTTTGTGGTATCGACCACCAGAATTGCTGTTAGGTGAAGAACGTTATGGACCTGCTATTGATGTATGGAGTTGTGGATGCATTTTAGGAGAATTATTCTCCAAAAAACCGCTTTTCCAAGTAATACGCTAAGAACATTTTTTAATTTAATAAAAAAATCATTATCTTTTTTAACTGTATTTTTTCCCCAGGGTAATGTTGAGATGATGCAATTAGATATCATTTCTAAAGTTTGTGGCACGCCAACACCAGGTGTATGGCCGTCTGTGATAAAATTGCCTCTATGGCATACGTTAAAGCCGAAAAAGACATACAGAAGACGACTTCGAGAAGACTTTTCATTTATGCCAGCGGCATCTTTGGATTTATTAGATAATATGTTGGAGTTAGATCCTGAAAAACGTATTACGGCTGCTGATGCTTTAAAGAGCCCTTGGCTTAAAAATGTTAATCCAGAACAGTATGTTATAATTTATTTATTTTAAAAGTCAAGAGAATTCTCAAAATTAAAATTACATATTTTGCTTTTTAAAATTATTTTCTTTTTACAATATAAAATGTATTTCAATCATAAATAAGCTTTATATTTATTTTAACAGAATGCCAACGCCACAACTACCTACATGGCAAGATTGCCATGAATTGTGGAGTAAAAAGAGGAGACGTCAATTACGAATTATTAATAATTCGGAGCAACAAGAGAATTCACAAGGCAGAGTTCCTCTCCTATCAGTACCAAATAGAGGTGGCATGCAAAGAACTATTGAGGATCTATCCGAAGTCGGGGGGTGAGTAGTAGTAGATGACTGACTGAACAGTCAGTCAAAATTCCAGCGAGGCATTGAAGAATGTCATCCACCTATAATGTGTGGTTGTAAATTTGATACAGCATTTGTTATATTTTTGGTTGTCCTTTATAAAAAATAATTCAATTGTTTTTTTTCTTTTCTTATAAAAATTTATTTCGTCGAGAAGTACACTAGGACTAAAGAATATCGTGAATTGTAAAAATAGTTAAATATAAATTCCTTATTTTAAGGAATAAGTAATGTAATTTATATCTCTAAAATTTGATATTTTAGAATATTTATCTAGTTCATGTATTCAATAATTTTTAAGTCGGCCTTACCTTCCTTTAAATAAAAATAATGAACGTTTCAAGATTCTACAAAATGTAAGAAATAATATTCGAGAGCTCTTAGTAATATTTTAAATAATGATGTAATGATACCAACGTACAGGTCTACAAGAGTGTGTAAGGAAAACCTTACCTGTAAATAAAACGTACGGACGTGAAGGAGTAGTAGCTGTATAGCATCAACAACAACACAAACTACAAGGAAGCCTGACAATATGAAAATAAAGAAGATTGTTAAATATACAGAAGCATTGTTACATGCGCTAATGACCTGTAATTCATGTTAACCATAATCTTTTCGATTGTTTGTGTTTTTATACATTAGGCTTCGTCTTAATCATTTTCCTTTTATTAACTGGCTATTCCAGTTTATTATTTTTGTATATTAAATAATAACCTTTTTGAAATTCGTTTAAATAAAGTAATAAATGACTCGATGAATCTTTAATAACTTTTATACGTTATTAATTTTTAATTAAACGAAATTCAAAAAGGTACTCAAAAATTAGATGTTATTACCTAAGATTATACAACATTATAATAATAATGAATAATATAAAACGATTGGCTGCCTAAAATCAATTTTTTTAATTTGTGCATTTCCTAACATAAAAGCGATAAAAAAAAATGTTATTTCCGCAGCCCTATAATAAATTTTAAGCATATTTAATAAAGGAAATCCGGATTCTTGAATAAATATTGATTAAAGGATTAACAGTCTTCAGTACACACTGGGAACCTTTAAATAAGAAAAGAAATTTATCAAAGAAAATTTTTATTTATTGACATACATCTCAATGTTTTTTCTTTTTTTTTTTTTAAATTCTAAATTTATACATGAAATGTTTATTTACGATTATGTAATTCCACATCAATACTGTAAAATTTTTCAAATTAAGCGAGGATCAATTGAAGAATCAGTACATCATAATCAATGTACAATTTTGAAAATGATTTTATTAATAAATATTTAATATAGTTTTGATTTTCTTTTTCTTTATTTTTCTTCTAAACAAAACTAAAAAGTGATGAAAATTATAAAATTATATATCTGGATATAAAAGTATGTACATAATTATTAAGTAAGATTCCTATGCAATGTTTAAGAATTAATATTTGTAAATGTATTAAAAACAAAATATTTTATTTCTTTTTATTGATTATCCATGGGAAACTAATTAACAATTGATAATAAAAATTATAATTCCAATTTATTAAAATGGAATTAAGTTAAATAAAATTCAAACAAACCATTAATTTATGAAATGTTCATCATTTTTTTATTATGTGTAAAAATAACTATAAATCTATTATTTTAGATGTAAAAGCACAAATATTTGTAATTTTTTATTAAAATTTTTCATTTAAATTTACCAAACGTATTTATGTGGAATTAAAATCGTTAATAATCAGGACAAGCTAACCAAGAATAAATGTAAGAAAAAAAAAGATATTTATCTAACGAAGTAAACAAAAAAATTGTGTTTCAGGAAATAATTTATAATGGCCAAATGTGATAAAGGAACAAATTTTATAGCGCTTTTAAGAGTGTATGTAGGTAATACAATTTTTCCAACTACCTATTTTCAAATTCACTATAACAAAAAAGTGTTCATGTCTGGGCTTTAAAAATAAGATAACCATTCATTCAACTTTTCCTACTAAAACAAAATAACAATCTTGTCTTACTTAAAACCATCCAGTGAATTATTCATTGAATCATTCATACATACTCATGCAATATCATTATGGTTCCCTGTGTGTTTCAAGTCAAATTTTAATGACTTCTCATGTAAAGACTACAAATTTTAAAAACCATAAAAAATTATAGCGTTACAGTACTTTAAGTATCACGAAGAAAAATTGTTCATTCAATTATGCAGGTTAATTAAAAAATATAAGTACTAAGCAATAATTAAAAAGACTAAATAATAGAATTTTTATAATGTTAATAAAGTAGTATGGACAAGGATCCTTAAAAAAAATATTTAAAATAACCTATAAATGTAACAATTTTTTTTCGTATTTTTGTTATTATTAAATAATTTTACTATAATTATAATTCTTCTGTATTTCAGATCATCTAAGAGATTAAAAATGGAAGCAGGTTACAATTCTCATCGCTACAGTTCAGATCCACATATGGGTGGTGATGGAATGTATGGTCAAGGTGGTCCATATACCTCTTCGCCTTATGGTTATAATAGTCCTCCGTTAATTAAACCTAGAAGCAATTTGAGGGAAGGATCTCATTTTTCAGAATATGTAACTGAAGATAGTCTTGCTCGCAAATTAAGTAACCTTACTGGTGCTCTAAACCAAGGAAAGCCAATCAGCGTCGATGACCTTATGTCTCTCAGAACGGATAATGAGGTACAGCATAATTGTTCTCATTGATTCAAATTTTTATTTTCTCAATAAAAGTTTTATTAATACAAATTAAATATTTATTTTTTATTTATATTCAATAAAATTCAAAAAATACCTCATTTTAATAACTCTTTGGTAAAAGAGATTATTTGAAATTAAATAATAAAATTAGGATTGATCCAAAATATAATTTGCTCATGTTTAATAATCACAAAAAAAATTAATTTAAGCAAATTATAACTTAAAGCAGAAATTAAGTAAAAAGCTTTTTAATGATATTTCTGAAGCTATTTTATTATACTTTATGCAATAGACTGATCCAAAAGCTGCACAGTTATTAGCAGAATTACATACCGAACTTCGTTTGGCTACTAATTCAAGGCAAAGCGGATTACTTGATCCTCATCAGCCAGTTTTAAATCCACCGATGCTAGGTTAGTATTCATTTTATCAGTACAGTCTATTATTAAATAATAATTTTGTAGATGCACCTTTTCCAGCTGCGAGCACAGGTCAAAAGGGTAACTTCGATGCGCATGCTGTATATGCGGGCGATGACGCAGTGAGCTCTGGAAGATGGTCACAACTCGCCACAATTGGCGTTAGAACAGCACTTTCAGCGCTAATGTTACGCTACGGCTTGGAGCCGTATAATCCTCCCCCTGGTACCGCCAATCGACCGCCAGGTAAACTGGTCGCTAGCCTGCCGAATAATATTTTCCTGCCCTCGACGTCCTCTCAATCTGCGTATAGCTCCTAAACATTTTTTTATCTTGTACATAATGTACAACTTGTTGCGAACCACGTTGTAAAGAAAAAAAGACAAGTAACTTACAAAACTTTTTAAGTAACTATTTTCAAATGGTAATCTTAGATATATATTGTATAATGCCAAATTTAGTCCCTTTTTTGTTTTTTTGACAAAGTCAAACAATTATAAATTATAATTTTAGTGAACATATTTAATTATTATGCGTATCAATTGCAAATGATAGTTTGATTCTTGATTTTTTTAATAAATAAATTTGAAAAACTGATTATGTATATAATGTTGATCATTTTATGATCATATTATAAATTAATCAATAATATACTTTAAGTTTACTGTTTGAGAAACCCAACTAAAAAAAATCACGTGATTTATCATATGATTATTATAAACATGATTTTATCGAGCAAAAAATCACAAAACTTTTCATATGATTAATCACATAATTAATCACACGATTTTTGTCAGTGTATTTTAAATAAAATAAATCATATTTATTTATTATTTAATCTTAATATATTTTTCTAACTTTATTATTACTCTATTAGTAGTGTAGAGAAAAAGTAAAATATATTACAATACCTGATAAAAGATTATTTTAATTTACGTTTTATTACAAAAAATTCTTTTTATTTACAAAGTTAGAATATAAAAGTTATCTTCTTTTATCAAGAATTTTAAGAGAATTTTTGTTGCTTTTCACAACTGCTTCATTCTTTCCACAGAATTTAGTTTCTTTTAGCAAGTCTGAATGAACTGAAATAAATTTAAATTTAAAATGAAAGTAACTATTAAAAATAATATACGCCGATTTATTAAAGTGTTCTCTAAAAGGGTTTAAAGTAAATTGTCTCAGTTCAAACCTTTTTTGACGACGTTCAACAGGTCAGCATCGCGCTCATAGTCAAGTACTCAAAGTTCGCGACAGCTGATATCTTTAACCTAGCTATCCTCTTCAGGCGAGGTGATTGGTGCTACCGAGTTTTTAACTCCAATCGTATAAAATGGATAAAAAATTAATCTAATATAATATTATTTTAAACTATTTTTATTAAACATTTTTACCTATTTGGCTAAAACGTAAATTTTCAAGATCATGATTTATTGGCAGCAAAAGGTAGCTGCAGTGTACTCACATTTCGCAGATCTAATTTGTATATCTAAACTATCTATTATAGGGTATACCTATTAGAATATTTTTTATAAGCAATTCGAGAAAAAAAAGCAACAAAAACACACGATAAAACGATTGTTATAGAATTATAGGTTATTGTAGAATCGACCGGTGAATGTTGCTTCTTTCTTTCGGTCGACTTAACTATTCTGACTTTTCTTTTTCTCCATTTGTTCGTTTTTCTAGTTACGTATACTAGCTTTATTTTTCTTATTCAAAATGCAGCATTTTCACTTTTAAATGAAACTGTTGTTCGATTGTTTACATCGCGATTAGCACAAAATAGATAGTGACAAACAGCTGTCGGCCGTTTCTATAAAGGCCAAGAGATGGCACCAGCCGTTCTATAAATGCGGAGAGCGTAATTGCAAAAAATTTATTTAAACAATTACATGTATGCTGATTCAAAGATATAAGGTATAATATCTTTCAACATGTTTCTGAAATCCTCCAAAAAATTAGCTTTTTATCAACATCAAAATTATCTAATATTATGCACTAAGTTACACAATTTCAAAACATTTTAAACAATATTTTTTAGGAAAAACTAATAAAAAATCGATTAAAATAACTAAATCTAAAAGATTTTTAAATCTTTCATAATCATTGAAATGTATTATAATAACAAAAAGTCTCCTATTTAATGGCTACATTGATAATTCTAAGATGCTATAAAGAAATTATTTAATATTTTAAAAAGAAAGAAAAAATTCAATATTTTAAATTTTTAAAATTAAATCTTTTAAGTTTAACTTATTTAATGAATAAATATTAATAAAAAAATAAAGTTGAAAAATAAACTACAATATTTTAGAATTTCGACAACGTGACATCATACTTTTTGACGCTTCGTGCACATAGCTCGATTTTGCGCAAGCTCGATATTTTTTCTCAATTCTTCTTATGGTCTTTCTAAGACCCATTCTAAAAAAATGTTAACTTTTTATAAACAAAGAGAAATTATCTTACCATAACTAAATACAGATTTTTAATAAAATTACCTTTATTGCTTCTCGTAATTTGATCTATAATACTAACTAGAACACAAACTAGAATTTTATACAAATAGAATTTTAAATAGTATAAATAAGGAAATGTGAAAGGGTCAAATAGACACGGAATCTCTACGGAATATTTTATGGATCCAAAAATGATGTCGTAAACATAAATTGGATTAGTTGGAAAAAATTATTTTCTAAAGATTTTATGTTTTACAAGAAGCTGACAAAAATCGTGTTTTTGAAAAATTTTATTGATTCTGTTAAAAAAAATTATAGATACAAAAATATTAGTATCAAAATCCGAACTTATCGACATTACCGATATTCTAACATGCCTAATTTTTTTTAAACAAAGGCCTTAATAAATTAACGAGAGCAAAAGTGATTTTTCTCCATCTTTAATGTTTTTTATAAATTTTATGAAAAATTTCTCGACAAATTTCCTTAAAATTTTTTTGTTTTTATAAGAAAAATTGATAGTCTTATTTTCTGTTTTGTTTGATTCTTTTATGTAGAGAAACGCCATTATTAAATATTTCGATAAATTTTAAAAAATATGCACGACAGAAATTTTGTTCAATAAAAATTGTATAATTTTTAAAAATACTTTCTTTTTATATAATATTTGATTATAAATCAATCCTTGAACTAATTAGCGATGAAAAATCGATTCTTTTACAACAGTTTTCGAACTTTGCTTCCAGAAACGCAGTCGTGCTTATTATGCAAAAACGTAATTTTTTCATAAGTGAAACCGCTAGTTAAATTTTAATTTTGTTTCTTCTGAAATGTAATAATAATTTTAACTTATCTTTCTAAATTAAAAATTTGAGAAATATAATAGACTTAAACAAAATAGTATATTTCGTTTAATTTACATAGAGTATTGCGATGTACATTTCTGCTGGAACCCTGAATTTTAATTTTTACTGTGTTTTCAGATTGAACAGAAAACATTGTTTCACCGAAGAAGAAAAAGGATAGAATTTAAAAAAAGAAAGAAGTGCAATGATTGCTACAGCGGCACAGACAAAAAAGCCACTACCAACGAGGAAATTCGTATGGGACTTTTGGTACGACCAAATACTGCAGTTAGGATGAATGAAACAGCCTGCAGATTCACATAACAAGGACAAGAAAAATAAACGGTTGCTGGAGATGACTTCGAGAGCGGTAAAACGTTTCGTTGGGCAATTGGGTCCATAGTGTAATTATGAAAATAATAAACTTTTTTTAATACAAACGCCAAAATAATTGTGTTTCAACATTGTTAACTGTCATGTAAACAATAAAATGTCAGTTTCGTTAAAAGAGACTTCATGAGAAAAAAAATTAGACTATCTCGATTGCCAAAAAAAAAACACGAGCGAAACTTATTTTAGCTTACGCGAAAAGACTTTGCTCTCACGCTACAGAACATAGGAAAACTCGTAACAAATCTTTTTGCCTGCACTACAAATTTTTTTTTAAATTGCCAATATTAAAATTTCATCCGTGTTACTGCGTCAATTAAAAAAAAATCAGAACCTTTTTCTTCTGCACAAAAATGAAATCACTATCAACATTTTGACAATAGACATAGTCACTAATATCTATACAGAAGACATCCGCAAAATGCAGAATTTCGTAAAAATATTTAGACCCAATTACAATATTTTTGCGTGATCTTAACGCATTAAATACAACAATAAATTTTTCCTAAATAAATACATTATTCCTATATAAGAAACTTAAATTATATGGAGAAACATTAAACTGGAAAAAATATATAATAGTATGGGAACAATTAAAAATATAAACCAATAAATAAATTTTAAAAACTGCTTTTTATTTTAAAAATTTTTTAAAAATAAAAAAAATAAGGTTTAGTCATTCAAAAACTTAAATAAAAAACATTTTGGTTATAATACCTATGATCCAGATAATTTTCATAAGCTAAATAACTAACTTAATTATATTAAACAAATCTATCTTTTTTCAAAATTTCAAGTAAAATATTGCCATTGTACTTATTCATGCAATATAGAAAGAAGTTTAAAAATTTTTTTTATATTTTTACTAAAAAATTGATAGATAAAATGAATTTAAATTTGATACATTATATATATATATATA
>UELX01004034.1:0-20006 GCA_900480035.1 Eupelmus urozonus
GGGGCGGAGGGGGGGGGGGGGAGAGAGCGAGTGCTGGAAATTCCGGCTGATCGGTTTGAAGGAAAATTCAGATTAGGAGCGAGGTAGTTTATTTGGGGAAAATAAGCTGTTGTGGAAGAACGAATATTTGTTTGCTTAATTTTTAGGGATTTTTGGTGAGGAGAATTAGGATGAAAAATTATGATTTTGTATTAATGTAAATAATAGTCAACTAAAACTTTTATATTTATAAGAATTTATTTCAAAATAGTTTAAAGCATACAATATTTAAAAAAATGTTTGCAGGACAAATATTTTTTCAAATTTCTTTTCAACTATTTTACATGAGAAACAAAAATAAAATAAATGTATGCAGGAATATACGGTCCTTGCAGTAGCACACTTCGAGGCTAATATTCAATTAGATGTTTGCCGGCGAGCTATTTCAAGTTCACAATGTATCAAGTTCGAATCTTAAACTGGAATATTCCATATGCATTCGCGTACATTTGCGTGCTGCACATAAATATACATGATTTTATACAAATACACGCAACACTTTTTCTTACTTTTGATTCTTTATTTTCTTAGCTATTGCAACTTGTACTTATGCATATGTAACAGAACGGTAGGTTGAAATCCCAAGCAAATTAAAAAATTAGAAGAAAGAAAAAACGAACAGCAACCAGGCTTTAATTAAAATCATTGATTTATTCCAATTTTGGCATTCTTACTTGCATTTGTGTACAAAATATACAGATCCTTTTGCGTAGTTAAAACCACATTCGTTAGTTTTATGCAAACTACTTATAGTTATAAAGTCATCAATATTCATCTATGTAAAGAAACGAAAGAGTGATTTAAAAATTCTATTATTTATAAAACTAATTCATTGTTGTTAATATTTCATTTATTTGCTAAATTTTTTAATAGGTATTTAGCTTGAATGAATGAATCTAATATTTATTATATTTCTATTAGAGTATAGACTATCAAGTAAATAATAAATCACCTAAGGGAAAGTAAGACGTTAAGCAAAGTCGGTGACCAGTACAGATCAATGTTTTGTTACGATATATAGTCATTTAATTTATCGATCTGCTTGCTTATTAGAATTGCATTAGTTTTATTAATAGCAGCAATAACATAAGTGTATGAATGAATAACATATCTGACTGACCTTTACTTAATTTAATGTAAATAAAAAGTCAATTCAAAATTTTGTATGAAAAAAATGAAAAAAAAAAAGAAAAATTTTGGAATTTTTAATTACCAGATCTTAAAATTAGAAATTAAATGCTCATGTCTATAGATTAATTATAGACTTCAACCGTTTATAAAAGTTTCTGCACATTTTGGTTTATTTTCTTAAGTACACATCTGCAGCTAAGTATCCCACTTAAACTCATAATCATTAAATATAAAAGGATTAAGCGCTAATGTGCTCTTACGTTGAGCAAAATCATCCCATCGATATTTTCTCTCTCACGTATCTCCAACCTCGATTCTCCACAAGCCACCCATGTCTTAGCATTAATTAATTTAACATAGTGGATTATCAAAAATTAATCCAATTCTTGCTTCGTACGCGGTTGAGCCTACCGAGGGGCCCAGCGTGAAGGAAGATAAAGACAGGATAGTCGCAGAAAGACGTAAAACGAGGTCAAGAAATGAGGGGGGAGGAGCGCCCCACAGGAGGGTGGCCACCCCCCACGTGATATGCACAAACGACTTTCTATCAAGACAGCGTGAGAGCGGTTAAATACCTTAATAAAGCACAATAGAGGACAGTCCCTCTTCTCTCTGCCATGAAGACTATGTTAAAGATATTAGCTGGATTACGTAAATCCCTGGGTGTAGAATAGTGACCTTTTTTTGGGACGCGTCAAGCCACTAGTTTATCATTCAGTCAGAGTGAACTATTGTTGGACTATCCCAATTCATTTCGAATAATAAGTGCCCACTAATGGCTACATAAATTAGTAATAATAGGATCATCTGTTCTTTAGGAAGATCAGATGGAAAATCACGAGGCAAAATGTCATTTAGATCTTCTGAATCTTTTTAATAAAGATTAAAAATACCGAGAGTGTCATGATACACGCGAATAGGTATCCTCAAACCTTCAGGGCGCAGGTTCAGTTTGAAAAATGACCAGTGCCATTTGCCCCAAGAATGATAATCCCTTCGAGGGTGATTTTCGATTATCATCCTTTATGAAGGTCAGGCTTTGACCATTTTTCAAGTCAAACTACTCAATTAACTGTGGAATAAAACATCTCGATGGCTTTCGGAGATTCGCAGGTGAAATCCTCTCCTAGGAGACGCTGAAATAACACTGGAACAATTTTGACCGCAGCATCTCTTGAGCCGACTCTCATGACGCCAGTCTAGCCGGCCACTATCACCGACACCGATAACATTTCCCAGGACCAAACTAATATCTCACTTTCGTCTTTCACTGCTCTTCCTTGCGGCCTTTACTGAGGACTCCGACCGTGCACTTCCCAGGACGAGCGGTATTGACTTAGCGGTTTTACTACCTTGTAAAGTGCTTGCGATACTCCTTCAGTAGTATTGTAAGGAAGACGCGTGAGAAACTTAACTGACTGGTCGTAGGCGGGTTTAAATAGTTTTTGGACTATCAAGGGAGTAGTAAAAGATTTAAATGGAAGAAGGATTGAATGGAATTTTATTTTAATTTTTCTGAGCTTTATTATGTTTAATAAAGTTGGAAGCTGAATGCTTCCAGTGTCCAAAACTTTTCACAAAATATTGAAATATTTTAACTGCATTAAATGACTTTTGAATTTTATAAATTCAAATGCTTAGTTTTATTATTATTTGAGAAAACTTTTTGCCTGCGTCCGTAGAATGCACTTTATTATAAAATATTTAATAAAAAATTTATTAAAAGAATAGTGAAAGACATCATGCATGAAATATGCGCGGCACGCTATAAAGTCTACAAAAAATAAAAAGAAAAACTCTAACGCTGTTCTTAGCTTTTAAACCAAATCTCTTCATTAAATCCTTGCACGTTTTTAAAGTACTTAAATACACTCGCTCTGTAAGCACAGAGATTTAGTAAAGCTGTACCTTTTAACAATATAAAACTTTTATTACTTTTCGAATCTAATGTCGTTTTAAATAATTTGTTTTTGAGATTAAATTTCTATTACAACCGAAGTTTCTCTATACAAAATCTTAATCGATTTTAAACTATCGATTTTAACATGATTAAAACAGAAACTCCACCCACACCTGGTTACTGCATAAAAAAGTACTATTGTTTGATTACTAGAAATGTCTGCTAGCTTCTTTCTTTGGTATCAAAAGACTTTAATCAATGCAGCTTATCAACGAAATTCTATATAGCACCAGGAAAGGAAGCTAAGAGAGGAAGGAAGATGAAACGAGCAAGAAGCGAACAATCATTTGCCATAGACAATTCCGCGGCGGCTAGCATCCTCGAAAGCTCTTTGTAAAAGAGAGAAAAGGGGGTGGGGAGTAACTAGCCGAGGAGTGACTTTGCTCTCTCGCACGAACGCAAATTCCCGAGTCTATTTGCTCGTTGCACTCCTTCTTCGTATAGAGAGTGCCGGAACAGATATACTTCGCGCACGACGCTCTCCACAACGTGACGCTAAATGTCTAACATTTACGTACTTTCAAAAGGTGTATAGTAGCAACAGTGGCTCTAGTCGATATCTCTTGCAATGTAGTTATATCTTCTGCTGTATCTATTTTACTTTCGAAATTCAAGGATTTCTTTGTTGCATTGCAAACAAGAAATCATCTCGATACGTGTGTCAAATTTTGAAGGATTGTTAAATTCAGACATGTGAAATTTAAAAAAAATTTTAAAAATAAGTCTGATCTAAACTAGTTGATATTTGAAAGTTTCATTCTGATAACTTTTTGTTGTATTTATGTCATTGTTACACTGTTACATTATAAACTTTTTGAATGTTCCAGATATAATGATATGCAAAAAATTCATAACAAAAGTAAACTAGGTTATATTCAAATGTAGAGTAAACAAGTTTGTAAAACTACTTCGATAAATGAAATATATAACAAAATAAACTACGACTTGTAAAAACTTACGTGTAACTATTAGGAAGACGTAGCAATGAGAAGAGAGAGTCATCTTTAGGTCCTGAAAAAATAAATTATAAAAATAAATAATCCGTAAGTCGATAAAATAGTGACGATATATAATATATATATTTCCAATTTAAAAATAAGGTCAAGTTCTAAGCTATAGTTCTTTTTTGAGAACAGCGCGTCGTATAAACTATTATTAAGTGATCAATAATACTGTAGAAAACATCAACATTTTCCATTGCATTTGTTGCGTTAAAAAAAATCAAAACCAGAATTCACCAATAAATTTAGCCATTTGAATCCAATCCAAGCAACAGGAAGACTCGCTACGGCGAGCTTTTATCATCCCAAATGAAAACGTATTCCCAGCCGACTAACAGGCCATGAAGACATATCCAGCTGCATACGCACGCGGAGCTAAAGAAATAAATTGGAAACGAGCGTGTGCGCGAGCGCTCGTGAAATTTTATCATTGTCTCGAACGAGCGCCGAGATTTTACGAGCCACGCGAGCAGCCCGAGGCGAATAATAATATCTGCGAGAAAATCGAATTATCTCATCCCTATCCCGATTCGCGCGGGATTATCGACTCGTTCACGGCTCACTTTGGAATTGAAGACTAACGAGTGGAAGCCGCGACTATCATCACCGCGGATGAAGATTTTACCCTCGTTACATCCCCCTCGTGCCTGACCCAAATCGTCTCGCATTTCTCATCCCGGCTTTTTCGCCTCTTATTCTTCTAAATTCTCGTCTAACGCCTTGTTTTCGGAGAAAAATGTTTCTCTCGCCAGCGGCCTTTTGTTTCGCCGCATTCTTTCGGTTCCGCGGTTATGGCCGCCTTTCTTTATCTTAGAGAAAAGGCACAGTGCGGCGCGAAAATGCTGGCAGATGACTCGACGCGCGCGGTAACAACGCGCGAAACAACATGGAGCTCACGGTGCAAACATTTTTCATTTGGCTTGACGGAATACATGCAAATACTTTTACAAGTGAATAGCTTTTTCAGAGGCTTTTGTTACGCGCGCCTTATTGTTTTCCGCGAGCGAACGTCCATTTTGCGCAGATTCATTGCCGTAATAAAATGGGACTGTAAATAAATGAATTTTCTTTCGTTCGCATCTTGGAGGATGAGATTTTTATTGCGGAGCAGTAAAATAAAAATTAGTTAATTTGCCGCGCAATAAACTAAAGTTTGGGTGGTATTTTTTTTAATTATTTCTATTATCTAATACTATCCTACAAACGAAATAGTTTTAGATTTATTGTGGATCGTATAAAAGCTCTAACAATTGAAATCTGTATTATGTTTTTAGGAGCGAGAAAAGAAGTTTGAATTGAGGCAACGATCAATAGAAGATAAGGTCTAAAGCAAGGGAGGAACAACGTACTTTTTTCACAACGTTAACATGCCTCATGAGTTATAAAAAGCCTAAATATTTTCTGATAAAGATATTTTTAAACTTATTGTATTTTTATCCCTATTATATCAGAATGATGTTTAGTATAAAGCTGATATGGAGTTATTCTTGGGTAGAATGCTTTGCAATTTTATTAAGGTTGTATTATATTGATAGGATGCTCATTTCGTTTGTTTTATTAAATATTATACTTTAAGAAATTTTTAATATTAAAGAATAAATCATTTGCCTTCAGAAATTTCAGATAATAAAGTTATATTTAATACAAAATTTTATTTTAAATTATATGGTTTTGCAAACTAGTGATTTAACAGTCGTAATTATCTTGAGTTGCTAGCAGCAGGTGTCTATCCATTCTCGTTCCAATGCTCGTGATGAATTAGACACATTTTAACCAAAGACTTGGTAGGCCAACCTCAAATTACAACATCGTGATTTAACTAAACAAGTCTCATTAGCTAAAACTAATTGTGGTTTGCCAGAATAGTCATAGTTGGAGTATGCTCATGCACACAAAGTTTTTAGCCATTCTTTCATGGACTTTTGTTAAAATACTAAAACAATGATAAAACTTTATGAGGATGATAGAAATGTCGGCATAATATAAATAAAGTACATAACAAGAGTCAAGATCGTGTGACCATTTCTCTTTATAAATTTAAATAATGATCATTAGAAATGTGCCAAGAAAAATGTTCAGTACCAATATTTCCATCTATGAACCCCTTTTTACGAGCTATAAGCTATCTAATCAGTACAAATTATATTCTCTTTAAATGATAACCCATAATTGGCCATAGTATTTTTGTCATACGCGTTATAGGAACTAGAGAAATAGATAAAATTTGACAAAAAATGCTTTAATTAATGTTTTTATTTGTTGATAATATTGATAATAAAATAAAAAACAAATTTTCAATCAGTTTTTTATACTATATTGTATTGCTTATAACTTTCGAAAGATAATCAATATTTTGAAACAAATTCGAACTAACATTAAAACTATTTTAGTCTAATTTCATCCTTTTGTTTTATATAACATAAATATTTAAAATGTTATGATCAATAAAATTAGAATCCCTTTTCAAGAAAATAAAATATATTTAATCTTAGATAGTGTATGTCCTGAAAAAAAGAGCCCTTTTGATTTAACTATCGCTAATGTACTTTATCTTTAGGTGTCAAAATTTGACCCTCAAATTCTTGTTGAATTCCGTTTTCTGCACCTCTTATCCCTCCTTGTTAGCTTAAATCTCTTATCTCTTTAATTATTAGCGTCGATAACGATAGAAATATTAGTAAAACTTCAACGCGCAAAATTAAGAAGAAGGAAGGGAAGTTCAGAGGACTTTGTCGAAAGCGAGCATGCAACTTTGGCAGATTAATATTGACGAAAATTCAAAAGAAAAGGACCACGCCCCTCACTTCGGGTAACTAAAGTGACTCCTTTTATTCGAACTACTGCATAATTACAGTTACGTAAAATATCTGTATCGTTTGCCAACAATTTGAATTTCAGCCATGCACGTGTCCATCTTTTATCCAATCATGCTACTTGATAAGAGTTGTCCAGTGCCGGAGTACATTTCTCACTGTATTGTTCTATACACATACGAGTAGTACAGGTATGTATGAGGACGTGAACAAATAGTTAAGCTGGCTATTTAGACAGCATTTCGTATAGCTCGTGCAAGCTGGTATTTGGACTAAGGTTATAACTGGAGTGTTCTAGTCTTGTTCTCAGCACAAATTTGCTCCATTGTTTTCTTGATCTTCTTATGTATCTCGACCTGCTACTGTTACAGTTCGGCATTTACTGAGTATTTATGTATTTCTTAAGAATATTCTGTGAAAAACTGTTTCGAGTTCGTAAAAATCCTGATTAAAATGAAATTCTGATTTTACATATTTACAGGTGAAAGGTATAATAAATCAAATATAAAGTAATATATACACTAAATAAATAAAGTTTATCTACTTTATGTAAGTAACGTACTAGTCAGTTTTCAGGCACAGAGTCCTAATAATTTTAGAATTATTAGCAATTTATTAAAAGAACAATCAAATATAGAAAAATAAAGAATGACTTCTTTTATTAGCATGAATATCGTGAAAAATTACAGTAAAACAAAGCTAAGACCCTCGAACTCAATATATATCTCGTTTAATTCTCATTTTTGATCGTCAAGCCCGACAGACCCTCCAACCCCTTTCACGTTCCCGAAACTCTCTCGACGATCTCGCAAGCAATCTTCAATCTCACCCGAAAACGTCCAGAAGTTGATCTCGGCCAATTTGTTTCTCTTCCTCGACTAAACCCCAATGTCTCCTTTTTTTTGTCTTCTCCGAGTCGAGCGAGGAGGTCGGTGCCAAACCATCGACAGTGGCCGTACTGCTTAACTTTTCCAGAATTTCAATGCCCGTGTGCCAAGGACGAGGAGGAGAAGAAAGTTTGGCGATTTCACGCCTATCGGAACTCCGCAGCTCGGACGACTCGCTGATAGAGTCGCAGAGACGGTTCGCACGATGAATGATGATGAGTTTGAGGTTTTTATTGTGATGCATCGGTCGTGTTTTGGAAAGATTAAGTGTTGTTTTGAGTTTTAGAATACTGTAGTCGATGGGCCGTTGAATGTCAAGTAAGGGTAATTTGGATTGATGATTCATTTGTTGGTTGAAATAGGTAGATACAAAATACTATACTTTCTGTGAAACTTTTATATATATTTAATTCAATATTTTTACGCTTTAATTTTACGCTACTAATCCGATTGTAGTTTTAGCTGTTTAACTTTTTGAACGATTTAAAATAAGAGCGTGAGAATAAATACTTCTTTCAGAAAGCAAAGTGGTTTATGAAAAAAAAGTTTTTTTCAAGTTTAAGAGTTTCTAGCATATGCATAATTAAAAGGCTGAACCTATTGGAATAATTTTAAAATATTAACTATATTTAATAATCAGCACTTAATTAAAAAAAAAAAAATTTCTTTTGAGTACTTAAATATTTCTAAATTAATTGTAACATATTAATTAAAAAGCTGAATGTCAACTTTTAAAAAAATAAGCAGAAGTAAACTTTGCAATAACAAACATATAAATATCAAGGAAAAATAGTTTTTTGTTTGAAAATTTCAATATATAAATTTTATTTCCGATCAAAGGCTTTTAAATAACCTCTAGTCAAAGCCACCATAGGATTATATTTTACTGCAATCATAAGGGCTTTTTCGTGAACGGTATAAAATGAGGTGGTCGATAAAAGGTTTAAACGGGTCATTTAAATTCCTACCGAGTTCCTGAGTTTTTTACCTAATCCCTCTCTCGCCTTCGGCAATTCTAGTAACCACTTGAAAAATGCTCTTTTAACTAAAGAAATAGAAAAAGAATTAGTCAAATTTAAAATAATCAAAAGTCAAATAGATTTCTATAAATTAAATCAGTACGTTACAAAAATTTTTATTCATTATTTAGTAAAATTTTATACTACTGGTTTTTTCTTTTGATTAATGATCATAGGATATATTAGTATTACAAAAGCACTCATTTAGGGAATTTCTGAAAATAAAATGGTATTTCAAATAAAATTTTAGTTGGGGTACCCTTTATTGTCCACTAAGTTTCGATAACATAAAACTTATTGATATTTCTTTAATTTTCAAATTTCTCATTTACACATCAACACGTATACAATCAAACAACACTAAAGACAAAAAACGGAAAAATTCATATCCTATCGTCACACAAGCGTATTAAAATAGCCTGTCTCTGTCTCTCTCCTCTCTCTCTCTTTCTCTCTCTCTCTCTCTCTCTCTCGTTTTCCCTCTCTCTTTCTTCCTCTCTCATATTCCTCTCATCTCAATAGCAAATAAAAGCAGGCGAAGCTGTAGGACAAAGCCAAGAGAAAGGGAGAGAAAGAAAGAGAGAGTGAGAGAGAGAAAGAGAGAGAGAAAGAGAGAAAGAGAGAGAGAGAGAGAGAGAGAGAGAGAGCTTATCAAGCCACGAGCGTTGAAAGTGACGGGCCCGTGAATGAGAGAAGCTTCGACAGAAGGCGGCACACATATAGCCAGCTGCGCGAGCTCTGTCGCAATAAACGATTTCTACGTACCCGCGATCGAGCGCTGCATGAAAGAAGAGTACGCGCAGGCGTAAACGAGTATTACGTTAATACCGTGAATATTGGCAGATATTCGCCAGTGCCGTCCCTCCTGTATTTTCTGTTCCTTTCAAATCAATCACTCCTATTTTTTTTCTTAATACCTTAAGTTCGAATTAACGTATTCTCTCTGTTTTGTTTTTGCATGGTATTTTCTATTCTCATAAAAGATACATGATGACCGTGCATGGGAAAACAAAGCAAAGTGAAAGAACAGAGTAGCGAGATGTAGTGTCTCTTGAGAATGTTGAGTTCGAAAATAGAGAAAGAGAATGAGAGAATATACACTATGGAGGATCCAGAAAGAGAGTGGAGCAGAGAGTAAGTTCACTTTCTCGCAAACAATGGCTGTCGATTTCGCGCAGCTCAAGAGAGAAAGAGAGGGAGAGAGAGAGAACAGAGAGAACAGTGTGAATGCACGCATGGATTCTTTTCATTGAGCCTTTTTGTCTCCTGGCGTAGTTGAGTAGATTAAGCCGAATAATGGCAAAGGATAATGGCGACGAAGACAGAAATACATATACTGAACCGTTTTCTCTTTTTGTTAAACTCTTGGATGTCGATTCACAGTGGTTCGGATTCTAACTTCTTCCTCACATGCAAACACATCGGTAAAAAAAAATGAACAATCAAATTTTAACTTTTTTTAAAAGTTTTTTTTTGTATAATTGCAAAATTAAAAATATATTTTTGAAGAATGCGACTGGAGATTAGTTTATTCATTTAGCATTTCAACAATTATCCTCGAATCAGTCTCCAATGCGCAATTTGAAAATCGCTAATATACACCAAAACAATTGCAAGTTACTAATCAGCCAATCACATAAGGTTTTAAGCTGCTAACAATGAAAAGCGTCCCAATTTTTTATAAAGGTGACTAGTAAAACACGCGCGCCTGCACATACTTTCATGGTTATGATAAACAAAATCGAAATGATTAGATCAGAGACAACCAATCAGAAGTCGTTTATCCTGGCTACAAAGATCCTCATGGTTATTTTATTGTAGATTAATACTAATAAACCGTATCAGTAAGAGATTACATTAAGTCACGATAGTTTTAAAACAATTACAAAACTAATAAAATAATGCATAATAAATGTAAAGAAAGAAGATATCTTGCATCAACTAATCAGATATTGAATAACTGATTGTTTTATAACAAACATTATGTTTTCTAAACTTTTCAACATATATCACTAATATATGTTAAAAATGTTGCTATTTCGATAATTCAATAAGATTAGGTACTTTCTGTCCTACAAAATTCTGGTTGAATACAGTCTTCTAAGTGTAACATTTAACCTTTTCAAAAATTTGACTATCTTTTCAGATGTAAAAATACTTTTCTTTTTTAATTTTGTAAACAAATAATGATTGCAAAAATCAAAATCAATAAAATTTACTATTATACTCAAAAATGCACACGTTCAATCATAAAGAAACTTTATCCAGAAATATCTCAAACTAAAATATACTTGTGAAAATATTCTACTTCCACATATCGAGCTTATTCCTGTTAATTAATGCTGCTAAGATGTTGCATTCAGACTTCATATTTATCTTATTTTATACATAGAATAAAACGAAAAAATAATACCTATTGTCCAGTTTATTTAAGAATACAACTACAAAATTACAATAAAGAAACGCAAACGTGAACATAAATTTCTTAATATAATAATTAGGAAAACTTACTGTTAAGAAACAATAATTTTTATTTTTAATTGGATTTTCAGAAAAAACAAAATCAATCAATCATTTTCTTATTTATTTTTTTATCCACAATAAAATTTTTTTATATTTTTGAACAAAATTTATTTCTTTTATTTCACAGACACATAGTTTCTATAAATTATGCAAAATATATTACGAGATCGTCTATTAAAAAATAAAGTTTAATGAAGTATTATTCAAAGAGTATACGTGAATATTTAGTTGCGTTTACTTTATTCCAATGGATTATCTACTAATCTATGCTATAACTACCGTTAATTATATATTAATCTTTTTAATTTATTACATTGCATTTATTATGTCATGATTTATTACATTAAAATAAATTGTACATAATTTAATTTAGACGAAAAAAATTGTATGTTTTTAGAAGAAAATGTAAAATATTTTTTATAGGAAGCAGAGTGCTTTAAAAAATTAGAAAATGTTTGTGAAATAAAATATTGTTTTCGACGAAACTTATTACTTGAGTACAAGTTAAACTTAAATACATACGTTTTCTCAGTACAAACATTAAAACTATAAATAATAATGGAAACAGTCAATATGTATATATCCTGTTATTAGTTCATTCATAAAAATTACACAATACCTTTTTCTGATAAGACAATTCATGGTAATAACTATGTAATAATAAACCCCCGGTATTGAATAGTCTTTCATTAACTCGATTCTTAAAAAAGAATTTACAAATATTATATTTTTGTACAGAAAAAATATATTTTTTATCTTTTTCATTTCTCTGAAAGAGCCTCCTTTTTTGTTTGCCTCTTTATAATCAGCTAATAACAAAAAGAAACTTCATTCCGAAACTTTATCAGTTTAAACAATTCTTGCGGTGAACTAGGTAAGTGTTAATTTCGTGTAATCTATACTCTATAACTTTTTCTAACATTTTATAAGATTATTATGATCATAAACAATTATCAATTTTAAGCTTACTACTTCATTAATATTTCAGAAAATACAATATTTTGAAAAATGTTTTCAACTTCCATCCTTGTATTAACAATTTCAATATTGGTTTTCTCACCTACTTCTAACGCTAGGAAACAAAATGTGAATAATATACGTAAGATTTTTTACATTATCTATTTTTTCTGAAACAAATTATACACTTGTATATTTTTTTTCATATTAAATATTATTTTTTACCTAAATTATTATTTTAGCTTGCCATTTCGATAAGCTTGCTGTTGAACTTGACAATGGTGAAACAGTCCACTTTGATAATGTGGACTTAACGTTTAAATATGATAATAAAAATAAAGCCGTTTATGAGTATGAAGGAACTCCATCTGTTAATTTCTTTGTGGAAAACTCTCAAGTTTTGTTAAAAGGTGAAATTTATTTAACATTGCGTAACAAACCGGTTAACTTCTAGATTTATATTATTTTGTTAATGTTAAAAATTTGAATTCAATTTTAGGTAACTCAGATCGTTCAGATATTCCAAATAAAATTGTTATTAATTCAATAATCTACGGTCAAGCAAATATGCAAGTAAGATAATAAATTTTATGATATTTTTTAAAACAAATTTGAGCCATAAAATATGAATCTGTATACTATACTTCTAGGAGAATAACAAAGGGATAAAAACTTTAAAGGACTGTAAATCTGCGATTCAAAGAAAAAATAATGCAGGGTAATATTTTAGTTGCAGATTATTCAAAATTAATAAGTGATAATATTAATTGTAACAATAATAATGATTTTAATTTATAGAAGTCGCACTGCACAACAATTGTATGCAAATATTTTATACATAGCTTCTGAATGTATCGAATCATCTTTATGTGAGTCTTTAGGTACAATTAATCAGAATGCATTCGCTTTAGCTAAAAAGTATCCAAATAGGGATTTCGGAACAATGGACATTCGATCTACAGAAATTCATTTCTTCAAAAACATGACTCCACCAAAGCCAAAAAATAAGGTGATTAAAAAATTATTTAATTTATTAAACTTGAGTGAATTTTAATATTATTGAACTTTAATGCCATTGGAAAAATTTTCATCTTTCTATAAAGTGTACATAAGTACAACACTAAAGAATAAATACTTGTGTTTTACATCTATATGTTAAAAAATTCATAATTTTCCATTACACTTTTTTTATAGTCAAATGTGGTTGATATTATAATCAAAGGCTTAGCGGATATTTATAAAAGACAAAATGGAAATATTCGACTTCCAAATATTGATGTATTTATTCTACCAAATTTAAAGGGTACTTTCAGGTGAGATTCAACACACTTAAATATTCTTATATGAGTTTTATAAATATTCTGATATATATTAAATTTTTACAGTGATCTTTCGCAAATAAGGAAGTCTAATCAATTTCCACGAGCATCACTAGATCATGAAAATCCAAAGAGCGTTTCGTTTTATTTTGAACTTAATAATGCTCAAATTAAATATGAACCACAGGTATGAATTTAATTTAATAAATTTAAAAATTAATATCCAATTATCTTTAAAATATACTTTTGTTTTAGACCCCGTTTTTATTATTCCCTAAAGATATACATGGATCTGTGGACAATCTAAAATTCGCCGCAGAGATTTCCATGCACTTCAGTCAGAATGTCTGTAAAACAAGCTTGACAAGTCTTCAAGTGACTAAAAGTAGTAAACCAAGTTTTAAAAGAAACAATCTTCCTTTGACCGATCAAATTTTAAGCTTTCTTTTTAACTTTTATAAAAATGATATAATTAATTCTGTTCGACTGAATGTCGAAAATACGATAAAGAATTTCCTTGCTAAGAAAAATTTTGAGTGTCAGTACCAACAATCTATAGCTGTTGAAGCTGTTGAAGCACCTGTATATCCTCAAGCTCGTACACCTTTCTTTAATTAAATCTGTGATAAAAATGGTTATATACGATTATCTCAATTAGTAATATAATAAAATGTTAATACTAAATTTTACATTTTTCTGTATAAATTTTAACCTGTAATTATGATACGAAATGTTCTTACATGATTATATTTAAAGTTGACGTGAAATTCTTCTTGATATAGAGAAAATAAAAACACAATTTTTTTAAACTTTTTAACTCTGTATTTAATTTTCTATTTTCTTAAAATATCCTATCACCAAGCCATAGTTCATATTTCTAATTAGCACAACTACTTGACGTAAACGATTCTGATTGAAAAAAATGTTTAAAAAAAACATTTTATTCATTTTTACTGAGCGGAGACGTAATTAAAACGCATAATATTGATCTACCAACTAATGTCAAACAAAAAAACAAATCCTCGTCCGAACAGAAAAGAATCCACGGCTTTAAAATCGACCGTATACACTGTACTCAAATCTACTTTACGGAGCGCACTTCCAGATCTAGTCTAGCCATTCCACTTTGCACTGAAACGATTCGACTCGTCTGGGCGCCAGGACTAAGCACCGAGCATAGCCCAGTCTGGCGCATATACCAGTTCACTTATGAATATGCAGGTCGGCCGCTCATCCATGCTACATAAGTCAACTTAAAGAGCCCGCGAAGCGGTACTCGAGAAGAAGCGCGGGCAAAAGTTTGTTTAAAGCGAAACTTAGTCCCGACAAGAGCTCCACACGTATACGCGAAGGACTCCATCCTCGGCAAATTATATCCGTCGCCTACTTTCGCGGGGGCTTCTGCCCATGGAATATATCCGCTTCTTCTTCTCTCGGCACGTACCGAGCGCAAAGCGCATTAATTACCGGAATGAAATCGCATTAAAAGTTTTTAATAACCACTCGCGCCCCCGAGAGTGCGATATCTCGACTTCCAGCTCGAGTCCAGTTCCTGTTTCGCGAGTGCGTCGCGTATGACACTACGCAAGAACGCGAGGAGCGTAAACCAGTGGCAAATAACTGAATTGCTTTGACCTGCGAAATTGTACTTCTCGGAAGGAGTGGGCTAAGGAGCTTGTAATGGCCCGCGCCAAGCGATTCATTACAATTGAATTGCGCCATGAGCTTAGATTTTGCATTGTTCAAGTAGCTTTTCCGGAATGCTGATACGAGGTATTGTGAGTTGTAAATCGTTATGTGCATACTTTTTATATAGTTATTAAATGAGAAAGTGGGCTCGATCTCAGGGATGTTGCATTGATATACTGTAGAAAGTATGTACAGATTAGGCATATATAAAATTAAATTACGATAGTCCTTCTACACTTACCTATTTAAGCTTTAAATAGACGATTTTAAAAAATGTATTCCTAGAACTTTTGATCCCAATGACTTTTAGGTTAGAAAATTTGATCTTTGGCTTCTCTAACCATTTGAATCAAGATAGAATGATAAAGAGTAAATTTATGAAACAGAATGAGTGTGCACGTGTTGTATTTATGAAACAGAGGGTGTGTGCACGTGTATATACATATCTACATTATTCCTTATCTTCCGATTTTAACCAACCTGTTTATCATTTTGTCATAAAATATAGCAAATTTCAAGTTCATATAATTTTCTGTTTTTAAAATAATATCTTTAAGAGCATTTAGTTACAAAATTACTGTGATTTTATCAACTAAAAACAGCACTGAAAAAAAGCATTTAAATGCATATTTAATTAATAGTTCTTTCAAATTAGATAGTATTGCTTCATTTTAATACAATTATAAAAAGAACTATAGTTTGTTCTGAATAATGGTTATTTCACAATTCTACAAATTTTGTGAAATACTTATCTAATGTATTAGTTTTTCATTTTTTACTGTTTTTTTAATGTAGGGGTATTGTAAATGTTTAATACACGTGTAATTGTTTGCTCTATTTCTTAATCGATTCACACCTGAGTATTTCAGAACATGAATTGGTAGTAATTTATGGTTTTTTGTGTGCTTATTAATGCTGAAATAGGAATATTATTAAATTCACATACTATATTGACTTATAGTCTATTACTGATTATACTTTAGTGGTGTAACAGGAAATCGTTCGATTATTTTTTTCGTATGAATTATAATAATTCAAATATAAGAAATACTTATTGTTAGAAATATGAAAAAGTATTTAATGTTTGCTTAGCATTCGAGAAGCGCTTCCAAAAATATGGTTTCACAGGTCATAAAGATAAAATGGTATATAAGAAGTCATCATTTTTATGAGAATTTAGTTTGTAAATACTCTTCGTCAGGTGTTAATTAAAAAGATAAAACATTAAAAATTTAATATTTCACAAATTTCTAAAGACGTAAGACAATTATTGTACTAAAATATTGATATTATATTATTTTCAATATTTATATATTTTTTTATGTTAAATTATTAAATATTTCAGACAATTCTAAAAACAAAACAAAATGTTTAAAAAAATGTTTTTGTTGTCTCTTCTTACACTAACAATTTGGTTACAAACTGCATCAGCTGAACCTATGATATGTAAGTTCACAAACAATATTTGGAGATTTTGATATTATAATAATTTTCATCGTAATTCATAACTTTACCCTTAAAAATAACGAAAGTAAAAAGTTCAAATTGTAAACGAATTTCAGATTGTGATTCTCAATTCGGCGGATTTAACGTAGAAGTTGATGGTCACGATGTCAGTTATCGTCAAGTTGACATAAGCTTTAGATATGAGTCTGAAGATATTAAAGCGAAAAAATTACCACTGTCAACTGTCGATTTAGACATAAACGCTGGATTTATCTTCAGAGGTCTTAAATCATTATTTTTGTTTATTTAAACGTATAATGTAAAAACCATTTAAAAATATACAATTTTCGATTATAAATTTACAGGAGATGCTGATTATAATTCTGAAGAACTAAGCGTAAGAAGTTCAAAACTATTCAAAGCACATATTACTGGCACCGCAGTCTCGGTAAAACTATAAATATAAAATAATTAACTGTAAAATTATATATTTGTAATATTTAATAAATTGTGTGTTTATAGATACCGACTTCCGATGGCAGAAAATTGACTCGAGATTGTGCATTTGATGTGAAGGAAATTCCATCGGATAATGGGTAAGGCTCAATTCTTATAATCCAAATATAACAAATTGTAAATTATTTTAAAATTCATGATTGTCCCGTTAAATACTAAAATTAACTACAGTTTTCTTTATTAAATCAGTTAAAAGCAATTTTTTACAGAATAAATATGATAATACAGTGTCTCAAATAGCTTTTCGTAGAATTATCTTGCAACCTTCCATTAAAAGTTTTTTTTACCATACAATGTTAACGAAATTTTTGATATATTTGAATATTTACAGTGTCAGTTTACCAACAGAAGTGAAAGAAGCAATCTATGGTCAATTTAAAAAGTGCTTCAACAAGCACGTATGCCCTGGATTAAGTATCAAGAAGGATGCCTTCACTCGAAGTTAAAATAATTCTACTTATTAAAAAGTCAAGTTAATTGTAATATTAATATAGCGTTATGAAATAAAGTATATTGTTATTAAAAATACTTAAAAATTAAAAATTAACTTTTTCTTTCTTTCTATCATTTAAATACTTCTTTTCTAAGCCCATATTATCTTGCATTGACCTAGAATTTTACCCAGGAAACGTAGAAAATATTTATTTAAATCAAGTGAGATAAATATCAATTCGGAAAGCCTGTTTCATCACTAAAATTACAAAAAACAATATTAAAAATACTACGTATCTGATTACGTTTTTCCTAACTGGCATGGGAATAGGTATTTTTAAGAAGCGTAACGTAAAATACGCTATTGTTACTGTCACTACAATTGATCGTATATTTTTTGTGTTTTATATCATATAAAGCTATATAAACACCAGTTTTGGGCGACAGTAAAAATTTGATTAGCACAAAACTGTAAAAGACAAAAATTGGAATTCCTGAAATAAAAAGTAGAATATTGTTGAAATAAGCTTTCTATTTCTTTAAATATGCATTTGAAAAAAATATATATTGGAGTGAACATTATAGCATGTTTTAATTGATTGAGGTAGATGATTAAGAAATTATGCTAAAAAAATTAAAGTTAATTGTTATCAGTGTAAAGCATTAAACTTTTTCTTCTATAGGCTTCTAAATACTTCTTACTTCTTCTGTTATAAATATGAAGATTGTCTAATGGTATACACACATATGAAGCCGATTTACAAACGAAACATACAAGCAAAATAAGATTATGAGCAAAAAGTTTCTTTAGTATAAGTCAACTTAATCTTCTAACAGCAAATATAACTTTTGTATTTCTAGTATCCTTAAAAAAATATTTTTTATTTTATTTTTGCTTTCTGAGTTTTTAAATATACACTAACAGCAACTATTGTGAAGCTAACATCAACAAAGAGGTGCGTTACGAAATTATAAGAAATCAGAAAAGAGTAACATTTGAATAAACTGATTTTGATTATGAATTCTTTTATATACTCAAAGTATGATTCGTGAATGAATAATCATTTACATATCTAGAAAATTACTATAGAAAAGTTATTATTAAAAAGTAATCTATCAATTTCTTGTAGATGATTAGAATATAAATCGGAATTTAAGAGCCGATCAACGTGGATTTATTCCTCTGTGAAAGAATGAAAATAATAAAGAGCTGAATGTATGAACAGTATAAAAGATAAAGTCGCTTTTTACAATAGTAAAAAGTTAGATAAAAATTTACTAAAATGCAAAAAATATTTTATTTTAATCATGAAGCCTTTAGAATAATCAAAATTTAAAATAATCAAAATTATAGGGAGCTATAAATTATAAATTTAAAATGACAGCACGTTATTTTTTGAAAATGTAAACAATTTAACAAGCTTTAAATTCTGAAAATTTAGAATACCATAGTACTTTCAAAATCTATAGCTCTATATCTATCACAATCTTTACTAAATAATAATTCAATTATAATTCTAATTAAAAGTAATAATCAAGATATTAATTGATTAAAAATAAATAAACTATATAAATAATATTAATAAATAATTAGCTAGTCTGAATTTCTGTCCTCGAAAAAAAATTCTGTGAATGCACTGTAAAAGCTTTGTGACAGCTTTTGAAGCTTGACAAAGGCGAAGTTATGTGAAGCACATGAAGTCAGTCGCAAAATTATTGGAATTGTTTTTATATCACACTATTTTTTATTCGGATACTTCCGTTACTTGTTGTACCTATTCATGCTTATGAGTCTTATTTTCTTTTCTAACTAAGTACGTAATACTTGAAGTAGTGAAAAATTTTAGTCATGAAAGAAATGAATAAATTTGCATTTTTAAATAATGCCCTTATTTAAAACTCGTTAAGCTACGCCGTTAAATTTTTACGGACTTTCTACTTACAAGAATTTAATTACAAATAACTTTAAGAAATTAACAAAAATAACCTTATAATACTACCGGTATATGTAACAATTTAAACATTTTTTCAATAATTTTCAAAATGATAAATAACCTAAATATAGAATTATTAAAATATACCAAAAATATTGTATTTTGAAATAAGTCATATTATTTGTTATATTGCAAATTATTTGACATCACCTTTGTAAAAAGTATTCGCTTTATCAAAAACTTATCAACTCTTTGTTATTTGTCTAAATTACTTGTAATTTTAAATCCTACATTTTTTCTAAAATATTTTGTAAATTATATATTATATATTATTATATAA